>RCUC01100954.1:0-10048 GCA_003697995.1 Taxidea taxus jeffersonii | reverse complement strand
AAAACTTTTCTCCTACTTTCTTTTGATAGCTATTACTATATCCTAGAGATGTTCTGTCTGAATATAGTGACAGATGATAGAAAGAAGAGCAGTAACTTATAGCCTAAGAACTGGTTTGTCGTTTGTTCATTGGCCTCAAGAGCTCTGAAATTGTAATTCCTATCTTGATATAGAGTCCTTTGCTTCTCCAACCGGTTTTTCCAACTGGGATCTTACAGTTTTAGGTTAACAAATGCTACTAAATGTTTCCAAGAGGCTTAGAACACCCACATCATAACTTTCCCCTTATAACAAAAGGAACAGGAATTCCTCAGTGGGTCAGTCAGTTAAGCCTCTGCCTTTGGCTCAGGTCATGATCCCAGGGTCCTGGGATTGAGCACCGCATTGGGCTCCCTGCTCAGAGGGAAACCTGCTTCTCCCTCTCCCACTCCCCCTGCTTGTGTTCCCTCTCTTGCTCTTTCTGTCTCTATCAGATAAATAAATAAAATCTTTTAAAAAAAAAACTGAACTGTCAATAATACTTTCTTAAGAAATGTTTGTCAGTCATCTAAAAAGTAATTCATATTTATAACAAGGGAAATAATCTTGAGATATATAAAGAAAAGATGTTAATCGCCCCATCCCCTCCACTTAAGTCTTTTCCAGGAGAGACCCATCTCATATGTGGTATTATCCTACCGTACTTCTCATGCTTATAAAAATATGTCTTTTAAAATATACGGTCTCCAAGGGGCACCTGGGTGGCTCAGTCGGTTAAGCAGCTGACTCTTTTTTTTTTTTTTTAAGATTTTATTTATTTATTTGACAGAGATCACAAGTAGGATAGAGAGGCAGGCACAGAGAGGAGGAAGCAGGCTCCCTGCTGAGGAGAGAGTGGGCAATGTCAGGAAAGGGCCTGATGAAGGTTCTAGAGGGAGATTACCCCCTCTCATGCAGCCCCTTAACACCATTATGAACAGTTTGCTCTGTTCTCTGTGTATTCTCATTGTCGTTTTAGTCTTTTATTGTTTAAACCTAATGATAATTATTAGTTACTTTAAAACAGTTATTCTGTATTTTCTTTATTCTCTCAAATTCCAAAATCAAAGTAAATTAAATGCGGAATCCTCAGACCTACCACGTAGTACAACAAAGAATCATTCATGTGACACCATGTAAACTTAGTCCTACTGGTTGTAAAAAAAAAAAAAAAAAAAAAAGTCATCTTCAGTGACTTAGTTCATCATGATTTCTTGAAGTTCCCGAGAACAGGATCATTCTGCATTTCTCACGTTTATTTATCATCTTTTTTTCTTCCAGATTAATATACAGTTATCTTCCTGGGTTGAAGAGGTACCACTGAACTACAGTGTATACCCAGAAAAGCATATTGACAGAGAAGCTCTTGAACAAATTCATTTGTATAAGATTCTCTAACATCAAAATAGTCCTACCTCAGTGTAGTGGTTTGTTGAGTATATTACAAATTAATAAAAAAAAATCACCCTGATACTCTAACACATATTTCTATATATTCCTTTCTAGACTTTATATATATGTTTACGTATTTGCAAATAGTCTTACGGGTATATATACACACACATAGTTGTATCCATATACAACTTTGATTTCTGTGATAATTTAATTAAAATATTTATCTGAATATTTTTGGTTTTCCTGTTTTTTATCTTGCTAAAAACATAAATACGTGTTTCTTTAGTCATTGACTCTGTATACCAATTCCAGATATGACAAAAAAGATTAGAAGGTGTTTCTGTCATAAGAAAAGGGTAGAAGGGAAAATAGGTTACTTTATATCCCATTTATTAGATTTCTGTTCTGTAAGATTCCTTGTACACAGCTTTATGTGAGGAGGCTATCACAAGGACTATTAATGTGAATATATTTTTACATTGAAATTTACCCATAGGGCACTTGGGTGGCTCCTTCGGTTAAGTGTCTGCCTTCGGCTCAGGTCATAATCCCAGGATCCTGGGCATTTGGGCTTCTGTCTCAGCAGGGAGCCTGCTTCTCCCATCCCAACGCTCATGTGCTCTAGCACCCTCTCTCTCAAATAAATAAATAAAATTTTGGGGCCTGTTGGGCCTGGATGGCTCGGTGGGTTAGAGTCTTTGCCTTCAGCTCGGGTCACGGTCCCAGGGTCTTGGGATGGAGCCCCACATCGGCGGGCTCTCTGCTGGGTAGGGAGCCTGTTTCCCCTCACTCTCTCTGCCTGCCTCTCTGCCTACTGTGGTGTCTGTCTGTCAAATAAATAAATAAAATCTTTTTTAAAAAGTCACCTATACAGAAAGTAAGTTCAATCTCTTCCTTTTTTTCCATTTTCTAAATTATTCATCCTTGTAAAATAATACTTGAATTTTTTAAAAGCAACTGAAGACATAGAAAACACGCGAAGATTCTGGCTTACGGGCAGCAAGGGTAACTAGTTTAGACAATAGACGATTTACTTAAAACAATGACTCAGGTTTTGGACTCCAGCTTTGTTTATTTTTTCTTGCCAAACAAACTATTATTTAGGTCAAACTGCAAGGTACAAATAAGAAGAGCCATTCTTTCTGTTGGAAGATGAAGAATTTGGAGAAGCACAGATTTTTAGTTAGAAGATACCTTAGGATAAACCAATTCAAATCCATTTTCTTAGAGAAAGAAAATTATATTTGAAGCACCTTTGCAAAGTGGGAAAAAGCAGCTTCCTCAATATAGATCTGCATTCTGATAACATGGGACCAACAATTTATGGGATAAAAGGAAGCTTGGAAAATACTTAAGGGGGCGCCTATGTGGCTCAGTCTGTTAAGTATCTGCTTTGGCTCAGGTCATCATCCCGGGGTCCTGGGATGGAGCCCCAAGTTGAGCTCCCTTCTCAGGGGAGAGCCTGCTTCTCTCTCTCTCTCTCTGACCCTCCCCCTCCTTGTGTTCTCGCTCTTAAAAATCTTTAAAAAAAAAAAAAAAGTACTTTAGGTTGATGTTGAGAAATTGGAAGCTTCCTACATTGCTGGTAGGAATTATAAAATGGTATAGATGCTTTGTGGAAAACAATTTGGTAGTTCCTCAAAATATTAGCCATAGAGTTATGATATGACCTAACAATTCCCCTCCTAGCTACATACCTAAGAAAAAGGAAAACATACTTCCAACATAAAAACTTGTACACAAATGTTCATAGTACATTATTTATAATATCCCAAAAGCAGGGTAGGGGAAAAAATATCCATCAACTAATGAATGGATACATAAATAATTGTGGATAAATAATTCCATACCATAGCATTTTATTCAGAATAAAAGTGAAGTATTAAAAAAAAGTGAAGTATTGATACATGCTGGGATATGGATGAATCTTGAAAACATGCTAAGTGAAGAAACCGGTCACAAAACATCACATGTTGTATAATTCTATTTATATGAAATGTCCAGAATAGGCAAATCTGTAGAGACAGAAAGTACATTAGTGGTTGCTTAGAGCTGGGAGGGGAGCAGAAGGAGGATAGGAACTGACTATTAATAGATACGGGGTTTCTTTTGGGGGTGATAAAAATAGTCTAAAATTAGATTGTGGTAATAATTGCACAACTCTGTAAATATACAAAGAACCACTGATCTGCACACTTTAAATGGTTGAAACTGTCTCCTGTATGTGAATTACTTCTCAATAAAATTGTTAACAAAAATAAAATGAGGCGCCAAAATGACTTTAGGTTGTGAGCAATATTTGCCCTTGAAAGACTTGGGTAACTAACACAGCGGTGTTTACTAGCAAGTCATGAAGTGAGAAGACTACCTATACTTAGTTTAACAAGTACATGCTTGATTTTCAGAAAGCAAATAATTGTATTAAAAATTATGCTAATCTCAGTGGTTCGTTAGAAGCAATGAGATCCTTGTAGTACTACCACCTACTATTTTAGGTATAAGTGGACATGAGGTTATGTGACAAGAGTGTAAACCAGTGGTCTTCTAGTCCTCTCATGCAAGCCCACTGGGGCCCCTGGAATATCATCTAGCATTTTCATAGCCTGCGTACAATTTTAGCACTGAAAGTAACTTTTACATTTATGACTTCAGACATGAAACAAGATCTGGGACAGTGTCCCACTGACAGAGATCTAAAAGAAAGCAAGCTGCCCCAAAACCGAGGAGGCTACAGGCTTAAATGCGATTGCATCTGCTGTCCCTTTTTCTCCGTATTTAATAAGAGTTCCTGGGGCGCCTGGGTGGCTCAGTGGGTTAAAGCCTCTGCCTTTGGCTCAGGTCATGATCTCAGGGTCCTGGGATTGAGCCCCGCATCGGGCTCTCTGCTCAGCAGGGAGCCTGCTTCCTCCTCTCTCTCTGCCTACTTTTGATCTCTCTCTGTCAAATAAATAAAACCTTAAAAAAAAAAAAAAGAGTTCCTGAACATAGGTACTGGAACTGATGGAGGCTTATTGTACAGGCTCAAAGCTGTCAGAAGGCTCTTGGGTAGGAAAGGAGTGGCAGGGATAAGAGATCTTCCATCACTGCAAAAGGACTACAGTTTTTACAGGTAAAACAATTTGAAGAAGCCAGTTTGCAGGGCTTTGTTATGCACAGAATTCTAACAAGTTCTGAGCACTACATCTAATATTAGCACCAGTCTCAAAGCAAACAATTTTATTGAAGTATGATCAACATACAATAAGTGCAATAAGTATTCATGACATCTGTTTACACCTTTGAAACCACCACCACAATCAAGATGATAACCATTTCCATCCCTTCTAGACTTTTCCCTCATCTCTTTGTCATCTATCCCTTCCTTGACCCCTACCCCTGGCAATTACAGATCTGATTTCTGTTGTGGTAGATTAGTTTGCTTTACATAAATGGAATCATGCAGTGTACACTTTATTTGTCAAGCTTTTGTCATTCAGCATAAGGATTTTAATGTCCACCCACGTTGCTGCATGTATCAATAGTTTGTTCCTTTTTATTGATGAAGAGTGTTCAATGGTATGGATTTACCACCATTTTCTATAAATCTTGATAGAAAACATTGTAGATCTTCCAACTTTGTTTTCTTTGAAAAATTTTTTTGGCTACTCTAGGTCATTTGTATTTCTATAGAAATTTCAGAATCCACTTGTAAATTTCCACAGAAAATCCTGCCGAGATTTTCTTTGGGATTACACTGAATCCACAGATCAATTTGGGGAAGAATGACATCTTAACAATATCGAGTTTTCTGAGCTCAGTTGGCGCAGGACATGACTCTTGATCTCGGAGTTGTAGATTCAAGCCCCACGTTGAGTGTAGAGATTACTTAAAAATGAAATCTTAATGAAATCCTGCCATCTGCAACAACATGGATGGATCTAGAGGGTGTAATGCTAGGGGAAATTGTTCAGAGAAAGAACAATACCATATGATCTCATTCGTATGTGGAATTTCAGAAACAAACCAAATGAACAAAGGAAAAAAGACAAACCAAAAACTAGACTCTGAACTGTAGAGAGCAAACTGATGGTTACCAGAATGGAGGTGGGTGGATGGGTGAAATAGGTGAGGGGGATTAAGAGTGCACTTACAGTGATGAGCACTGAGTAGTGTATAGAATTGTTGAATCAGGGGCGCCTGGGTGGCTCAGTGGATTAAAGCCTCTGCTTTCGGCTCAGGTCATGATCCCAGGGTCCTGGGACTGAGCCCCGCATCCCATCCGGCTCTCTGCTCATCAGGGAGCCTGCTTCCCTTCCTCTCTCTCTGTCTGCCTCTCTGCCTACTTGTGATCTCTGCCTGTCAAATAAATAAATAAAATCTTTTAAAAAATTGTTGAATCACTATATTGTACACTGAAACAAATATAAAACTGTATGTTAACTATACTGAAATTAAAATGTGAAAAAATAATAAAATAAAGTAAAATCTTTTTTTTTTATGACTTTATTTATTTATTTGATAGACAGAGATCACAAGTAGGCAGAGAGGCAGAGAGAGAGAGGAGGAAGCAGGCTGTACGCAAAGCGAAGAGCCCGATGCGGGGCTCGATCCCACGACCCTGGGATCATAACCCGAGTCGAAGGCAGCGGCTTTAACCCACTGAGCCACCCAGGCACCCCAATAAAGTAAAATCTTGAACAACAACAACACAATATTGAGTTTTCTAAACCAAGAACAAGGTATGTCTTTCCATTTACTTAAGTCTTTAATTTTTCTTAGCAACTTTTTATAGCATTTGGTGTTCAGGTCTTGTGCTTTTTTGTTCAATTTATTTCTAAACATTTCATATTTTTAATGTTTTTAATAAATGGTATTTTAAAATTTTTAATTTCTGATCATTGCTAGTTATATAGAAATACAATTGATTTTTATGTATTAACCTGTCTTCTATAATCTGTTAAATTCACTTACAAGTTCTAGTGGGTTTCTTGGTGATACCTTCAGAAAAAATTTTACTTATTCCCTTCCAGTCCGTTTACTTTTATTTCTTTACTTGCCTTACTGCATGCAGTAGCTCTGACTTCCGGTAAAATGTTTAACAGCAGTGGTAAAAACAAACCTTGTTTTCAATCTGCTGGGAGGAAAGCACTTCATCTTTCACTGTAAGTATGATATTAGCTACAGGTTTTCAGTACATGCCCTTTATTAGTTACGAAGTCCCCTTCTATTCCTGGTTGGCTGAGATTTGTAGTGTAAGTGGATATTAATTTTGTCAAATTATTTTGCTACACTTACTGAGTTGATCACATGATTTTTCTTTTTAAGTCTGCAAAAACTGGGAACTACATTGTTTGATTTTCAAATATTAAACCAATTTTGCATCCCTTGGAATAAACCCTGCTTGGTTATGACATATACCATTTTGTCAGTTGTTGGATTTGATTTGGATAAATCCATGTCTACAAGGGATATTGATGTGTAGATTAGAGTTGTTCTTGTTTCACTGAAATGTCGTCTGGTTTTGGTGTTAGGTTAATGCTTGCCTTTTAAAGATTTTATTTGTTTGAGAGAAAGCGAGAGCGAGCATGAGTCAGGGGCAGAGGCAGAGGAGAAGCAGACTCCCTGCTGAGCAGGGAGCCCTTCCGAGGACGGGGAGATCATGACCTGAGCAGAAGGCAGACACTTAACAGACTGAGCCACCCAGGTGCCCCCAATTTATGCCTTTAAATTTTGAGTTTATACGATTACACTTATTGTGATTATTGATGTAATTATGTTTAAGTTTATCATTTTTCTTTGTGTTTTCTATTTGTCTCATCCGTTTTTTTTAAGATTTTATTTTTATTTTAGTTGAGAGAAAGTGAGAAAGAGAGAGAGTATGAGCAGGGGAGGGACAGGGGGAGGGAGAAACAGACTCCTGATTGAGCAGAGAGCCCAATGAGGGGGCTGGATCCCAGAACCCCAAGATCATGACCTGAGCCTAAGGCTCAGCTGACTAAGTCAGCTTAACCAACTAAGCCACGCAGGTGCCCCATCTCATCTGCTCTTTGTTTGCTTCCCCCCCACCTTGTCCTATCTTCTTTTGGATTAATTAGAACACTTTTGAGATTTGATTTTATCTTCTTTATCTACTTATTAGCAATACGTCTTATTTTTTTAACTGATGCACTAGAGTTCACAGTGTACATCTTTAAGTCATCACAGTCTATCTTACATAATATTATACTAATTCATATATAGTATAAAGACCTTATAACCATACACATTCCTTTGTCCCCACCCAGCCTTTGTGCTATTGTTGTCATATTTACTTCCACATATATTGTAGGCTTTACAATACATTGCTATTGTTTTTTGCTTTCAACAGATCATTATTTTTTTTAAGATTTTATTTATTTATTTGACACAGAGAGAGAGAGAGAGATCACAAGTAGGCAGAGAGGCAGGAAGAGAGAGAAGGGGAGGCGGGCTCCTTCCAGAGCAGAGAGCCCGATGCAGGGCTCGATCCCAGGACCCTGAGATCATGATCTGGGCCGAAGGCAGAGGCTTTAACCCACTGAGCCACCCAGGCGCCCCCAATAGATCATTATTTTAAAGATATTGTTAAAGTAAGGGAAAAGTCTTTTTTTTTTTAAGATTTTATTTATTTATTTGGCAAACAGAGATCACAAGTAGGCAGAGAGGCAGGCAGAGGGAGAGGAAGGGAAGCAGGCTCCCCACTGAGCAGAGAGCCCAACTGGAGGCTTGATCCCAGGACCCTGAGATCAGGACCTGAGATCAGGACCTGAACCGAAGGCAGAGGCCTTCCCCACTGAGCCACACAGGCGCCCTGGGAAAAGTTTATATTTTATAAAATATAAATTTTATAATATAAATATTTTATATTATATATATTTAAATATAAATAATATATATAAATATATATTTATGTAAATATATAATATAAATATATAAATATAAAATATTTATATTTTATAATATAAATATTTTATATTTACCCCTGCATTTACCATTTCTAGTGCTCCTCATTTCTTTGTGTAGATCCACATTTCCAGTCAGAGACCATTTACCTTGTACCCAGAGAACTTCCTTTTTGCATTTTTAGAACTGGTCGGCTGGTGATGCATTCTCTCAGCTTTTATACATCTAAAAATGTCTTTATTTTTCCTTCATTCTTGAAAGATTATTGCGGGGTCTAGGGTTCTAGGTTAATGGTTTTGTCTTTCAGTATTGTAAGAATGTTCCTTGTGCGATTTGGCTCTACTTCTCTCATTCTTACCTTTGTTTCTGTCTTTATATCGTGTTTCTCTGACTGCTTTTAATATTTTCTTTTTGTTCCTGGTCCTCGACAATTGCATTTTGATATGAATGGCTGTGTCTTATTTCATTTTTTCTCTTGCTTAGGATTTATTAAGCTTCTTGGATCTGTGAGTTTATACTTTTCATCACATTTAGAAAGCTGAGAGTTATTATTTCTTCCTATCTGCATTCCATCCCTCCTCTTTCTCTTCCCCTTTTGAGATTTTAAGGACACATGTTAAGCTGCAGGATGTCCTGTAATTCAGTGATGCTTTGTTCTTTTTTAACTCAGTCTTCTATCTTCCTGTGTTTCATTTTGAATAATTTCTATTGCTGTGATTCCAAGTTTACTAATCTTTTTTTTTTTTTTTTTTTTTTTTTTTTACTAACCTCTAACACTCAACATGGGACTCAAACTCACGACCTCGAGATAAAGAGCGGCATGCTCTACTGACTGAACCAGCCAGGCATCCTAAATCTACTAATCTTTTACTCAGCAGTGTCCAATCTGCTATTAATCCTATTCAGAGTATTATTCATTTCAGGCATTGCTTCTTTTTTCATCTCTAGAAGTTTGGTTAAGTCCTTTTTACATCTTACATACCTCTTCTTATGTTCACACTTTCCTCTACATTTTTGAAGATATGGAGTTAGTATTATAATAGCTGTTTTAATATTCCTAATGAATTTAACCAATTCTGTCATCTGGGCCATTTCTGGGACTGTTTCTATTGGTTAAATTTTCTTCATTATAGGTTATATTTTCTTGCTTGTTTGAAGCCTCCTAAATTTTTATTGCATGCCATTGTGCTGGATTTTCTTTGTATCCCTCTAATGGCGGGGGCGGGGGGAGGCTTTGTTCTGGGATGCAGTTATGTTACTTTCAAGCCTCAGTTTCAAGCTTTGTTAGGCAGCTCCAGAACAGCCTTTAATTTGAGGCTTATCGGTCCAGCTACTGAGGCAAGAGCCTTCTAAAGATTCTACCTGAAGCCCTCCATGTTTGGTCTTTCCTCTCTGTCTAGTAGGAACACAAATGACTTCTGGCCCTGTGTGACTCCAAGTGCTGGTCTGCTTCTTCTTTTCCAGTGATCTTTGTTCTTCAGCCTTGGTAGTTTTCTCACATGCCTGTGCTGACCAGTACTCAGTTGAAGACGCAAGAGGGACTCCTCCGAGCTCTTCTTTTGGGCAGCTACCTTCTCTGGTTTTCACCCTGAAATTCTGATGCCTTCACCTCCCAGATCTCCCAGCTCTGTTTCCTCTGCTTGGAGGTGCCCAAGATTTGCTTGGGTTCCTCTTCCCTGGGCTCAGTGTGGAAAAATCTCCTGCAACCAATAGAACGATAGGACTCACCTTGTTT
>ML097139.1:0-28693 GCA_003697995.1 Taxidea taxus jeffersonii | reverse complement strand
CCAAGGGTCCCTCTGCGTGGGGACGTGGGTCACCAAGTGTTCCTCTGAGTGGGGACATGGGCAGGACTCAGCCGGCGGACTGTCCCGGTGGGAGCCCGCACCCGCCTGCGCTGCCGAACACCCACCAGAACGGGTAATTAAAATAATTACAGAAGCAACAGGAAAGCATAATAAGAAAAAAAAATTAAAGAAATTATTCAGAAAACATTAGAAGCCAACGCTCTGGAAATACTCCACTCTGCTAATTACATCTTAATACCTTAAAATATCATGTAATTGTTCAAAGATGAAAGTCTCCCCACAGTTTACGTTCCATCACAGTGTGATATTTTTCTTTATTTAACTGAAGTAAGTGCAGCAATTATCACAACATAAAGAAGATGCTTCGTTTTAATCTACAGAGGTGCTCTGCTCACTCCAACGAGGCCCCCCATAGTTCTCTCCATGCGGCAGCGCCCTCCTTGTTTACCCAAATAGAGCAACTTCTTGGGTGCGTCTTGAATCATTTCTCATAAATCGGGAGGAAAGTGTGTTTCTTTTCCTTTCAGGAAGCCTCACAGAGCTCTGTCTTTCTTACGATCCTGCCATGTCCGGCTAAAATCATGTCCGGGATCCGTGATGCTCTGGAGGGCTTGCCGGGCAAGGGCGGGGACAGCAAGGCTATGCCATGTGGGGAGCAGGGGACAGCAATGTGCCTCGTGCTGCTGACCTTGTGAGCAAGTCCCCCGGCTGGGACAAGAGCCCGTGGACGGATCGGAAACCGGGGCCTGGAGCAGCAGAGTCTGGGGGCCTGACTGGGCCAGGAGAGGCCCTGCGTGGCCCCACAGCCTCCACGAGGACCGCCCTGTGCCCGTCACTCCCAGGGCCCCGCGTCACTCTGGGAAAAGCTAAACACTTGCCATCGTGTTTGGAAATGCTATAGCCGAGACTATTTATGAACGACTAAACACAAAAGCACTTAAGCCATCAGCTCTGTGACGGAGAGGGGGAGATGGCAGAGGGTGGCCACCCCATGTCAGGAGGCCCTGGCCTGGGGCTCTGCTGGGCTTGGGGCTGCAGTCCCCAGGGCAGCTCGGTACAGGCTCACAGCTGCATGTGGGTCAGCCCGGAGATGAGGGCCCCCGGCCTGCGCTGAGATTCCCTGCGAGGCTCAGGCTCCCGTCGCGCGGGGCTCGGGGGGGCCAAGCGGAGACACACAGGCTAGTGAGCTCTCCGGGCCCCCAGCTGCTCAGAGCCTGGCTCGCAGGAGGCCAGGCATGGCTCTCGGGACGGGGCAACCTTATCTGCCACAAGACCCCGAACTGGTCCTGCCTGGGCCAACGGCATCAGTGGCGGCGTCCTCGGTTCCTGGGTTGAGAGGTGGGACCCAGACCCGTCAGTCATGTGAGGTGTGCGGTGAGAGAGCTCCGATGGGGGAGGACGAGCTGCAGCCGTTGAGTAGTTCCTGAGCTCATCAGCTCCCCATGTGGGCGCTTACCTCACAGAATGAACATCTACCCCGACTGTCCTAACCTTCCCTGAAAGCTTGAAGTCCTTTAGCCATCCTAATGCACACTCCTAATTTTGTTTTATAATGAACAGAATCTAACAGAATGGGTTTAATTCACAAACATGCGTGTTTTAATTTTGAAGATGGATAATCTTGAGACTGTTTTTTAGTATAAACGGTGTTTCGCCAGAAACCCCACAGCATCTTCATGCAGAGATGGCCACAGGGACTAAAGCCTGTAGGCACATTGTTTCTGTTGGTCGGGATCTTACAGAGTCTCAGTCTGGGGCAGGCTGGCGACCCTGGAAATCCAGCCCCATCTGGGAGGCAGCCTGCTTGCCCTGTCTCTCTCAGGGGCTCTGGACCAGATGGGTCCGTCCCTGCAACCCGGCTCTGGAGTTTGTGTCTGGCCCAGAACAGCAGGACGTAGGTGCTGATGTGGAAGGACCAGCCCCTGGGCCGCTGAGACCTTGCGTGAAGACCTGGGATGCTGTGCCTTCTCCTGGGTTTCTCTTCACAGTTTGAGCCTGCCCAAGGGGAAAGCAGTAAGCGGGTCCCTTTGCCAGGGTCCTGGCTGGATGGACGTGCGCAATGGTGTCCTGGATGAGGGAGGAGGGCCAGAGTTCAGTCCTGGAGAAGGGAGGCATGTTAGTGTCTGAGGGCAATGCCTCCTCTTTCTGGTGCGACCAAGTGAGACCAATGGTGCCCACATGGTCTCCTGGGGAGGGGCCTGCCAGCCTGTCCTCGGGGAGAACGGAGCTGGGCCTGGGCATAGGGCTGGCGTCTGGACCACCGCGCTGGGACAAGGCAGTGATTGTCTGAATTTGGGAACAGGTCCGGAGGGTGCTCTTATCCCTGGACTCCTCAGTCTCGAGAAGGGAAGGGGGTGTGAGGTGTCACGGGGGTCCCCAGAGCTGGTAACAAGGAGGAACAGGGCTGGGCGAGCGGGAGCAGCGTGGGACATGACCACATGCGTAAGAAAGTAGTGTGAAGTGTGTTTCCTAGAAGATTTTTCAAGATTATGTTGAACGGCAGGATTGAATATTACAGCGAGTGGAGGCTTAACCCTGCGCATCTACAATCTGCCTGCGTTGAAAGCCACAGTGACGAGTCCTGAACGAATTAAACTGAGATTTTGGGACGTTTTGTGTAAGAACGTATAGTGCAATGGGAATCGGCGGATCTTAACCACGGACGGCCCGTGTCATGGCCCGGATTTAGCCCCCGTTTGGACGCTCGGGTGTCCGCCCTGTTCACACGTGACCTGGGCCAATCGCTCCAGTCGCCTGTTCCCAGCGCAGGCGGCTTGGGCGGTGGCCGGCTGCGGGCCAGAGCGGGCCACCCGGCCGGCGCTCCTGCGGGCGGCCCCTCCGGCCGGCCGGCCCGAGATAACCCTAGGTGGTCCCTTTCAGTGGCCGTGCCGTATGACTCTGGCAAATTGATGTCATGCAGGACAGGTTTTCCCAGACTCCTCATCCATTACGGAGTGATGTTTCTCAGTGGAGCGCTCCAAAGTCAAACAAAGCCCGCGTGCGGCTCGGGGAAACGCTGCGCTGAGTGCGTCGGGTTTATTTTTCTGGTGAGGAAAATAAACTATTACTTTGACTAATAACTTCAGCGGAATGCGGGTCGGGGGCGCCGTGCGGTGCCCTTGCCAAAGACGCGAGTGCCCGGGGTCCCCTCCCGGCCGCGCTGCGCCTGCGGTGGCGCCGACGGCCTCCGGGCCGGGCCCTGTGGGCGGCGGGGCTCGATGGCTCCGGGAGGGAGGAGCCGCCGCCGCGTCCCCGGGGCTGGAGGCACAAACGCCCGCAGGAGCCCGGCGGGAACGTGCGCCGTCCTCCCCGCCCGCCGCCCTGCCGGCCCCACCGGGAGGCCACTTGGTGCTGCCTCTGGGGACCCCGGGCGGGCGGCGTCGGCCAGCGCCTTCGCCACGAGAACTTCCCGGGACACGGCGCTGGCTCCGAGGGAAGCGTTTCGGTTGTCGCTGCCGAAGAGAAGTGGGAAGCCCCTCGGCGGAGGCCTCCAGTCCGGCTTCCCGGGCAGAGGGCTCGCGCGCCGCCTCCCGCCACGTTGGCTACGCGGTTTCCGTCCTTCTTTCGGGAAGGTTCCCCCCGAGAAGTCTCGGGCGCGTCCTGGCGAGAGAGCGCGCGGGCCTGGGCGCGCCTGTGGGAAGGGCCGCGCGTCCCTGCGGCGGGCAGCGCGGCGTCCCCCCGTTGCGACGACCCACGAGCGCCCCGCTTTGGCGGTCCCCGTGCGTCAGGGGACCCCGGCCCTTTGCACATTCGTCAGGCGAGGACGCACCCGCCGTGACGCGCCTCCCTCCGCGGCCCTCCCGATGGGACGACGAAGGTCGGACCATCCGCCCCGCCGGACGCCAGCTGCGACACACACCGGCTCCCCGCGCCCCTCACTCGGGACCGTTCTTCCCCTCCCTCCGCCCGTTTTTTTCTTCCCTTCTGAAAACCGATAAACCTGGGCGCACTCTGGACATCTACACCGTTCCCCACGGCTGACTTTTCAGGAATTCGCTGGACCCTCCGGAGCCAGCAGCCCGCAGTTCCTGGCCTCCCGCCGACCAACGCTCGCGCAGAGCCCTTGCAACGAGCGGCGGCGTCTTTAGGATCCCGCAGGAGGCCCCGAAGTGAAGGGCAGCAGGCGTCCGGCCCGGGGTCAGGGGCGGGTCGCTGCGGTCCTGACCACGGGCACTGTCTGCCCCGGGAGCAGCACCCTCGGGTGTTGTGCTGCTCACGTCACTCCCGCCGTGACCAGAGCAGGGACCAGGAATCAAGAGGACGATGTCTGTCCTGTTCTGCCCTTTATGAGGAGGCCAGAAGGATGCTGACATACGGGGTCTGCAGGTCCCCCCCGAAATAGGGCAGCGAGTGGCCCATCTCCTGAAACAGAATGTGCTGCAGAGACTCCCAAGGGAATCCAGCTCCAGGACATCAGATGGGCTGCAGACAGCGACGGTCTGATGTCATCGCCACCGAGAAGCACGTGCTGGTGCTGCATCTTTGCTTCTGTGCAGGCAGGTGACGAGAGATAGGCACCGAGCTCCTCTCTTAGAACAGGCAGACACCCTGATTCTGAAGGTACGCTGACCCTCACGAAGGCCTCGGAAAGGGACAGGCCACGGTCTGATTAGCAGGGAACGTGTGTTTTCCCACAGGCGTGCGTACGGACAGCAGTTGAAAAAGTGTAGGAAGTGACCGTCCCAGAGCCTGGGCCATCCAGGTGGTGGGAGCAGTGCAGGGCCTCGTCTGGAACCCAGAAACTGGGGCCACCGTTTTGCCAGGATCACAGACCAAAGAGGCACGACTGTGTGCCAAGGTGTACTGACCGCCAGAGGGTAGGGGGCCCATGAAGCAAGAGGGGTGTCACCACAGCTTCACCTGTCCGCCGCGTCCTGGGAGCCCTGTCCCAGCTGCGGGGTGGGCGGGGCTGTGTCCATGGCTGACCACTCGGCCTTCTTGTGCGTCTCCACTTGGTCTCTGGGCCACTGGAATGGACACATCTAAAACCCGTAGCAAGTGAAGCACGAGTCATGATGCCCACAGGATAAAACACACACACAAACCTGCTTTTAGCTTTTGATAAATAATTAAAACTAGGGCTGTTCCTTTCGCCCGGCCATTAACGTGCTTTCCAAGTCAGGCCTCCAGAAGGCAAACCACCCCACCCTCGGTGAGGACGCTGCCCCAGGCCCTGAGCGACCCGGTGCTCCCAGATGTCCATGACACCAGCCAGCGAGGCACACAAGCCTGCTCCTCCTTCTGCGGGCCCGCCCCCACGTTCCGTCACAGCCGCGTCGCATCCCTCAGTGACAGGCACTTGCCGGGAGTTCCTGCACAGCGGGAGTGAGGTGTGTCCCCCACAGGAGGGAGTCACCGAGGGGTTTCGAGGGCCGGGACTGGACACGCTGCCACTTCCCGTTTCTGTGTGTAGATGCGAATATTGCTGCCGTTGAGTAAACAAGCATAAAATCATTCCTGTGTGAGGACCTGGTGGCAGAGCTCTTCCCAGGCCGTCCTTCCCAGGTCCCGGGATACCTGCTGCGGACAGCAGTGTGTGTGTGCGAGGCCGGAGGTGCCCCTGCACAGAGCGGGGGGCCAGCAGCTCCTGATGGAGCCCGTCGGGGCTGTGGACGGTGGACTTCCAGAGGCGAGGTTGGATTGGATTTTTTTCTCACTGATTTTAAAGGTTAGTGATGTGTGCGTCCATTAAGCCATTTTAAAAGCCATGGGATTCGAGGAACACATGCTCAAGGGACTTTGGTGACAAGATCTAGTGCCACTGTATGACAGCAGGAGACGAGAGCCAGGCACCACTCACTTCCATGGCACTTCGGCTTCCCTAGTCTTTAAAAGTCCTTCTCTGAAATGGCTTGGGCTTTCAATTCTGTTCTTTAACAAACAAGTGTGTTCACGTGTTTCCTTCTCCCCATGATAGGGAGACTTCAGTTCTTTCTGGGGCTCGTGTTTTTCCATGCCATGTGCTCAATGGAAACCCCTGTATCTGGAAACAGAAAGGTTAATTGATGGCAAGTATGTGTTATTAAAATGATTGCCGCTGGTAGTAGAAGAAAATAAGTGAAGCATGTCATATGTCAGTAGCTGCCGCTAGTGTTTCTTTCCCAGCTCTGGGCAAGAGATGGTGTGGATTTCCCCTCCCCCCCGTATAGATGAGGGATGGTCTGGCCACCATGACCTCGCTATCCAGTTAGCAAGGGGTCCAGGATGAGGCTGCTTTGTCATGAATGAGGAGAAAATGTTCTCAGAGGGACACTGCCCAGAGTAGAGACACGTGATCATCAAACTCCCACAAATAAATATAAAGGGACAAGTGCCATGGGGGCAAGGTCACCCTGTGACTCTGATGGGTCAGGAAGGGTCTCTCTGAAGAAGTGGTCATCGGGCTGACAGCTGAGGACTGTGTCCAGGAGAATGGGGATTGGAATACAAAATACATCAAATATCTTCAATTGCCCCTATAATGATACAAGGCTGTACTGTTACCACCGAGGATCCTATTTCTAAAAAGCTATCATTAATGAATCAATTAAGTTGGCCAATGGAGAGAGAGACTAGGACATTCAGGGGGGTGGTCAAAAAACAAAATTAAAATACAAGCATCCTAGAGAAGCTGCATTCTGACCCTCGAGTCTCTCCTACCATTGCTTCCCATTATATTTTTAAGAAGTCAGAATTGCTAGAACTCATACAGGAATTCGGCAACGTGGCAGGATATACAATCAAAGCACAGAAATCAGTTGCATTTCTGCACATTGAGAAAGAGACAGAAGAAAGAGAAATTGAGGAATCGATCTCGTTTACAATTGCACCAAAAACCACAAGATACCTAGGAATACACCGAACCAAAGAGGTAAAGGATCTGCACTCTAAAAACTACAGAGCACTCATGGAAGAAAGTGAGGAAGACACACAGCATGGAGAAACATTCCATGCTCATGGATTGGAAGAATAAATATTGTGAAAATGTCTGTACTGCCCAGACCAATCTAATCATTCAACGCAATCCCTATCAAAATGCCATTGATCTTTTATAGAGCTGGAACAAATAATCCTAAAATTTGTAAGAAACCAGAAAGGATAATAAAGCATTGAACACTGCATTAAAAACTAATGATGTACTATATGTTGGCTACCTGGACTTAATAAAAATGAAAGAAAGAAAGAAAGAAAGAAAGAAAGAAAGAAAGAAAGGAAGAGAAACCAGAAGAGAGACCCCAAATAACCAGAGGACTGTTGAGAAAGTAAACCAAAGCTGGACTTCAAGCTCTATTATAAGGCTGCAGTTATCAAGACAGTACAGTATTGGCAGAAAAAGAGACTCATAGATCCATGGAACAGAGTGGAGAACTCAGAAATGGAACCTCAACTCTATAGTCAACTAGTTTTTGACAAAGCAGGGAGTGGAAAAAAGTTTCTTCAGTGAAGTGTGTTGGGAGCATTGGACAGCCACATGCAGAAGAATGAAACTGGACTGTTTCCTTATACCATGAACAAAAAAGATCTAAATCAGGAACTAAGACAGGAATCCACCAAAATACTACAGAACACAGGGAGCAACCTCTTCTACCTCGGCCTCAGCAACTTTTTGCCAGTCCCATCTCCAAATGCAATGGAAACAAGGGCAAAAATGAACTATTGGGACTTCATCAATATAAAAAGTTTCTGCACAGAAAAGGAAATAGTTGACAAAACTGAAAGGCAATCTACGGAATGAGAGAGGATACTTGCAAATGAACACTACAGATGGCTGGTTCCAAGATCTATAAAGAACTTACCAAACTCAACACTGAAAAAACAAAGAATCCAATCAAGAAATGGGCAGAAGACATAAACAGACATTTCTCCAGAGAAGACATCAAAATGGCCAACAGACACATGAAAAAGTGCTCCACATCACTCGGCATCAGAGAAATACAAATGAAAACCACAGTGAGACACCACCTCACACCAGTCAGATTTGCTAACATGAACAAGTCAGGAAACGACAGGTGCTGGCAGGGATGCAGAGAATGGGGAGCCCTCCTACGCTGTTGGTGGGAATGCAAGCTGGTGCAGCCACTCTGGAAAACAACATGGAGGCTCCTCAAAAAGTTAAAACTAAAAATTGACCCAGCAATTGCACTACTGGGTATTTACCCCACAGATACAGATGCAGTGAAAAGCAGGGTCATCTGTACCCCAGTATTCATAGCAGCAATGGCCACAATAGCCAGACTGTGGAAGGAGCCGAGATGCCCTTCAATAGGACAAATGGATAAAGATGTGGTCCATACATACAATGCAATATTACTCAGCCATCAGCAATGATGAATACTTACCACGATATTGGCATGGACGGGACTGGAGGAGATTATGCTGAGTGAGATCAGTCAGCCAGAGAGAGACAATATCGTATGGTTTCACTCACATGTGGAACATAATAAAACAGTAGAGCGGATCATAGGAAAAGGAAGGGGAAACTGAATGGGAAGTCACCAGAAAGGCTGAGAGACTCTTAACTCTAGGAAACAAACTGAGGGTTGCAGAAGGGAGGTGGGTGGGGGGACGGGGTGCCTGGGGGATGGGCATTAAGGAGGGCACGTGATTTAATGAGCACTGGGCATTCTATGCAACTGATGAATTACTGAACTCTACACCTGAAATTGATGATGTACTTACTATATGTTGGCTAATTTAATTTAAATTAAATACAAAAAGTCGTCTCTCATTTCAGGGTAGCTCAGGTGTTTACATTCTGTTTTCCTTTTTTTTCCTGATTTCCAAGCATGCTCACTAACTTTAACATTTCCTAGCTTCTGAATATGAACAAAAACCTCTACTTATTCTAGAGAAATGTCCCTCTGCAAAATGGCTCTCTACTACTACCGATAGCTCAAAAATATAATTTTGTTCCCAGGCCAGGCTGTTAAGCAGTAAAAATAAAATCAGTAGAATTCAGATTCTTTTAGCCCAATTTCCATCATCACAAATTTAATATGTAGCAAAGAGAGAAATTAACAAAATTAAGGTCTGTTCTCATCCTTGATGGTCATGCCTTCTAAAGTAGAAACAGATTCTTAGATTTTATATATATATATGTTTTCTTTTTATGCACAGTCTTCTCTAGAAAGAATTTTCTTCGCACAATAAATGTGATTTTCAGTCAGCACCTATTAAATCATCATAACCCCCTCTTTTTTTCTGCTTTTTAAAATTTTTAAATTTTTATTTTTAAAAGATTTTACTCACTTAAGAAAGAGAGACAGAGATAGTGACAGAGATAGCAAGAGAGAGCAGGAACAGGGAGGAGAGGGAGAAGCATGCTCTTGGCTGAGCAAGGAGCCCGATGTAAGGCTTGATCCCAGGACCGTAGGATCACGACCTGAGCCTAACGCAGGCACTTCATGGACTGATCCATCTGCGTGTCCCTCTTTTTCGCTGTTTAAACAAACATCATCTACATGCTTCATCAGAAAATGTGCAAGAATTTTTCTATGAACCAAAAGGAGCCAAGGAGGTTTTGCAACTCAGTGTCCAAGTGAGGGACACCCTGGAACACAGGTAATGCCTTGGAAGTGGCTGGGCCAGTGGGCTGAAGAACCCTATGATCTCAAGGAGCCCCGGACATTCTCCTGGAAGCCGTTCTTGCAGGGTGTCTCCCAGGGTCAGGCTCCCTGAACTTTGTGGGGAGATGGCGCCTTCCCTCCCCCACTGCAGGTCCGGAGCAGGGACCCTGACATCCCCCAGGGTCAGAGCACAGCCTCTGAGGAGCATGAATCCTGGACTCCAAATCTCCTCCTTTTTAGCAAAACCTTCTTTGGGTCACACTGATCAATGCATTTTCTTTTTCTTTGAAGTGGCTTAGAACCGGTCAAATACACGGTCAGTTTAGTCTGAGACCCCGGGAGCTGCGTTTATCAAGTACGGGAATTCACCTAAGGCTAAGCGCCGTCTGCCCTGGCAGTTTCACATAATAAATCAGAGAGAGCAGATCCGAATGTTTCCTTAATGTCACTTGAAACTAGAAGTGCTTTTTTTTTTTTTAAGCTTAAGAAAATTCAAACTTTTTAGAAAGGCAGTTTTGAGAAGGTAAACATCCGAGGTATACACATCGCAGGCCCGGGGACTGACCCTCGGCGTTTTGAGTGACTTGCCCTTGGCTTTTCCAGCGCCGGGTTTCCGACCCGCGCGCCCGCGCTCTGCTGGAGCGAGGGTCTGGCGGTGCCTCCGCAGAGACCGGACCTCGGCCGAGGGACCCGAGGGCCACACGGCTCCCCGCGAAGGCTCCCTCCTGGAGCGAAATCCCGCCCTTGTCAGGGCGCGCAGCCGCCCAGCTGCTTATGCCGGGGGCTCCCGCCGGGGCTCTTGGGTGCTCCCCCGACACCACAGCAGGACGCTGCCTCTCCGCGTGTTCCCCGGACTCCAGATGGGGCCACCGCTCCGGGAATGAGGCACTGTCCGTCCTCCTGAGGATCCCCAGCACCGCGGGAAGCCCCGCCGGTCGCTCCTCGGGGCGGCACCCCTCCCCGTGGCTCCTCCCACGGCCCTGCCCCACTGTCCCCGCGTCCTACTGTCCCCGCGTCCATCTCCTCGCTGCCGACCCAGCTGGAGACCCTCCGGCACCTCTGCCGATGCCTGCGCCAGGGCGAGCTCTCCGGCGGCCACAGAGGCCACGATCCTCACGCCCCTGCCGCCCCGGGGTCCCCGCACGTCCTCCATGCTAGATGTCACTCGGTGCTGTGGACCGCGTGTCCGTGTGCCCCCAGAACGCACACGTCACAGTACTGACCCCCAGAGGGACAGTATGAGGGGGTGGCCTTGGGAGGTGATTAGGCTGGGATGGGGTCACGAAGGCGGACCCCCCCAGGCCGGACCGGCGCCCTCACAGGGCGAGGGAGAGAGACCAGAGACCCCTCTCCCCACCACGGAGGACAGCCAGAGGTTCCCTGCAGGAACCAGATCGGCAGACACTTGACCGCGCAGTTCTGGCCTCCCCGAGATGTGGTAGTGGACACCGGTCCCCCGAGGTATTTGCCGCAGCAGCTCCGCGGACTGAGACGCCGGGCCAGCGGGCGACCCGCACCCCTGTGCCTCGGCTGCCCGGGACCCTCCGCGCTCGCCGTCCTGAGGCTCACGCAGAAGTGCCCGTCGCTGCGGAGGGAGCCCGCTGCCCGGCGTGGCTGCTGGTCCCAGAGCCCATTTTTCTCGACATGCTCCCTCTCCTCCAGGGCCACCTTCCCATCCCCCAGCGAGCCCAGTGGGCTACGGCCGTGGCGGGCCCGGTGCTGCGGGCCCCGCGGTCCACCAGGGTGCCGCTCCCGCAGACGTGGCGCTCTGCGCCGTGGAAGGACACGGCCTGGGTGGCGCGTCTGGAAGAGGACGACCCGGGATGTTGGAAGGAGGCAGGCGTGCAAGCGAGGGGCGCCCGCGGGACGGAGCCTCTAGGTCCAGGTAGAGACCACATTCCCCTTGCGTCCGGGAGGGCCGGGCGCTCCCTGATGTGAGCTGGGGCTAGAACCCGAATGGCCGCGGCCGTGGACACGCTCTCCTCCTATCAGTTGTGAGGCTGTGGTGGACCTGGGAGAAGACAGCAGCGCAGGGAGGAAGGCGGCTGCCTGGAGCAGCCAGAAAGGGAAGCGAGGGGCCCGAGTGGGACAAAATTGTTGAGCAGGGCCACGTCTCAGAGTTGCGTCCTGATGGACTTTCTACGTATTCTGGGGACCCTGGTTTCCTATCTGTACTGTCACATCTGCAAACATGGAGGACACCCCTTATTCCTATGAAACACTTGGCTGTAGGGTATGCTGAGATGGATCTGTAATGCCAAGAGGAAATGCAGGGGTTGGGTTGGAAGGCTTCTATTCCACCGGTGATATTACAGAAAGATCCTAGAAAGGCCTTGCTTTTACTCTACTAGCCTTAGGGTGGGCCTTTGATTGCCTAATGAGGTGACCTCAGAACATGGTGGCTTTGGCCCTTGACCGCCTTTCCCCGTGCATGCCATCTGGGGCCTGGCTTACAGCTCATTTAAAAAAATACCATCTTTCCCTCCACCTAGCATTTCCAGTCTTTGTAGAAAATTCTCATTCACTTAAAATGGCACACACCTTCTGGCTGTAATATAATAAATGTTTTTGACAAAGATAACAATTTCTATGAGCACAAATGTCTTTCAGTGGAGACACACCTCCCTAAGGGCTGGTGGACTTTTTCACGGTGCCCCCGTGGACCTGCTCACAGGGACTGTAATTCACACGAGGCAAGGGGCACAAACTACATTTGACTGTTCCAAACGCAGAATGAATGGGTGGGTCCGTTGGGTTACCCTGCAGATGCAAAGTTTTGATTCATTTTGTTTTCAAGATCTCCTCCTTGTAGTGCTATCTAAGCACTTAAGACATTACCAGCTCAATAGCCTGACCTTCTACCTCTCAAAATGGCCAGAAGTAAGGATAGAAACACCTGATTGTTGGATTCAAACATTTCTGTTGGAGACTTACTGGAGAGGCTTCCTGAATTTTGAAATGTGAACTACAGCAAATGACCCATTTTATGTTGTGAGCCAGCAAACAAGTGGGGAGGTATGGAGTGGAGACCCCCTAGGATTCTAATATCCAGGAAATTTATTTCACGGCCCTTTTAACCATTGACAACTCACAACTTGAGAAACCCAGGGTTGTAGCTCAAAGGGACAGATATGAGAAATTAATCCAAAGGAACATTGAGGAAACAGAGCCCTTCAGGAGGAGTCTGGCTGAACCACCGACATGAAGTAATTGGTCGATTTAGTTGATGGCCGTGCTGGCCTCTGGGGATTATTTTATTTTTATTGAGATATGCTTCGCGTGCCATAAAATGCACCATTTTGAAGTGCACAATCCAGTGGATTTTAGTAGATTCATAAACTTATACAATTACGGTCTAATCCCAGAGCATGTTATCACCCGGGACGAAATTGTGCTTGTTTAATCTTAGGGTTGACCTGCTTTGAGTACCTGGCATCATCTGTGTGGCCACGTATTTACTGAGAAGCTTTGATAATTTTACGTAAGCCCTCATGTAGCTCAACTGGATAAGACGCTGTACTGTAAATTGTCTTTAAAATAGATCAAAAGCTAACAGCGGTTTATGGCATAAATATTCGACGTGGTTAAATAAGGACACCTGCTTTCCTTTCTGAGATCTATATTCCCACGCATGGCCAGCAGGCATCCAGAAGCTCTCAGTGTGCTGCTGGTGATGTCCCACGGAGGCTCGAGGAGGCTGCTGGATCCCAACGTCGCCGGAAACATTATCTTAGCAAATATTAAGTGCAAAAGAAATGGCATTAAAGTAGGAAAGCAAGTCAATCACTGACCAGTAGCAGTTACGGAGTACCCACTCGTGCAGCTCGGAGACTGTGTCTTCTTTGCTTTCATTCCCTCAGCCACGGGGAGAATTCATTTAATTCCAGTTTTGTCTTATAATTTCCAGTCAGACCCCCCTCTGGGCATCAATCCCAGTCCGGCCTTTATCAAGGGCAACAAAACTCTGACAGTTTGAAGCTTGCCTCTAAAAGCACACCACGGCTGAAGCTTTCAAAAAGAGGGAGGCATTGACTTTCAAAATAGCTCTGTCTATTGCGTGTGATCTTGATAAGGGAACTTTCCAGCGGAGAATTTGCTGGGCCGGTGACTGATAGCAAAGCTGTCTTTCCTGGGGAAAAGTGTGGCATCTCCAGGTTACATCAGCTCACTCTCCTCTGAGACAAAAAGTGTGAGTAAAAGGCAAAAGTTGATCCTCTACCTCCACAGTGGCACGTGTGAAGATTTTTCTTACGCTCTTCAGATGAGAGAAGGTGGTTGGGACTGAAGTCCACGCAGCTGTGGGGCTGCTTGGGGCCATCTTCATGGGGCCGTGTCTGCCCCCGCGTCTTCTTGCCAGGTCCATCGGCTCACAAGTGTTCTCCAGCTAAGCGTGTGGCCGCTGCCAGCCCCGTGGAGACAACGTGCCTCCCCTGAGACACCGGCCACTGGGCTCCTTCTGAAGAGTCAGCGGCACAGCTTCGGGAAAGCTTTGGGGAGCTCTTCCTCTGCCAGGGAGCAGATTGAAACAAGGAGTCCAAGCATCCTGTGCTTTCCCTGCTGCCGGCCGCCTGGTGGTAGAGACCCCGGGAAGACTGAGCCACGGAATGAGGAGAGGCCAGCTGTGGCCTTACGGAGGCGTGGGCCCTCCTGGACCCCAGGTGGAAGCTTCCCTAGGAGGCTTGACAAGCGAGGGGGCCGCGGCTGCCGTGTCTGGCAGGTGCTTCCCTTGGCTGTTCAGCTTTGGCCTTCCCCAGACTGGTGCAGAGCAGGGGTGCTGGCCTGGGACTAGCACCTCTTCTGTGAGGAGCAGGGGGGCCAAACCAGGGCTGTGGGATTCACCCCAAGGAGACACATTCCTCACGGCACTCTGAGCAACATTTTCAGGCCTCACACTGGGGCTGGCAAGGATTGCAAATGTTAGCTTGCTGGATCTCGTAGCTGAGCCAACTGCGTGTCCCTCAGCGCCTGGTCATGACTCACGGGGAGGTCAGTCAACGTGCATGTTTTAAATTGATCCCTTCACCTCATGGCCCTTGTCTGCTTCTAGGAAAACACCCTGTGTCTTATGTGAGCAGTGGGCTGGTCTGACCCCTTCCTGGAGGAGCCCTGATGGGCAGGGGTCTGAGAGCCGCCGCCCTTGGCCTTCCCCATGTCCTGCAGCACAGTCCATGTCCCCGGTGCTCGGCCCTCAGAACTGGTTTCCGTGCCCTCCAGGGCTCCAGTGCTCCCTCACCCTGGGTGCTCTCATGCCCCCGCCTCAGTGAGGGCACCGACTCAGAAGCTTGGCACGAGGGGATCAGTGTTCTTAAGACAAGTGCAGAGAAGAAAACCTTATACCCTAGATGGACAGATTATAAAACAAGTGAATACGGTTCAGAAAACAAGTTAGAGATCTTGACCATGGGCTCTGTTTGTGTTCACTAAGTGAAACTTAGACAGTCTTTGGAGAAACTGCTCTGCTGGGTCTTTAAAAATCTCTATAAACACAATAAGAAAGCAGAATATGGTATCTCTACTTTGGTGCCCATATGGGATGGGTCAAACCAATGTATCCCAATTGGAAGACAGGTCATATACATATATAAAAATACTAGCATGCTATCAGAATTGGGTAGCCCTGAGTTCGAGTCTCTACTGCACCCCTGGTTAGTTGAGAACCGTGTTTTACTTCTCTTATCCCTGTAGTGTGGAGCACTGTTACTTAGTTTGGGATATTACTGTAGAATAAAGTGACAGATTTCACATATGCACTTTTTTATAAAGCATCCAGAAAACACGACTCGTCAATAGCCCACAAACTACTTCCAGTGCTGCGGTGAACTTCACCACAGTCTTCCTGAGTGCCCATGACAGTGAAGACACATTCATCACAAAGAGGTTGCCTATGATTAAAAATATATTTAAAACAGAGACACATTTTTATTCCCTTTGGAGAAATCATCACCCATATAAGTGTCTAGCGAGATTGGTGAATATTGAATGTCAGGGTCCTCACACAGTGGGGAATTCAAAAACAAAACAAAACAAAACAAAACAAAGAGAAAATGCCTGTTTGCTTTTGCACTCTTTATCCCCCGCTATGCCACAACACATAGGACTGAGGATTCCATGACCCTCATGGCAAGAGCTGGGGACTATGCAGGCATGGCTGGACATTGCTACTGGGGAGTTATCTGGATCCAGTTCCACAAAAAACTGGGAATTGCTGAAGGGCAGACTTCTGGGCTCCCAGATGGAAGCAACCACCCAGGGGATGTTTCCTCTACTGTGAAAATGCCCCCAGGGGGAGGGCAGGTGAACGCACGGATGCTCATGGGCTCATTGGGGGCCGGTCCATGACCCTCAGCTTGACTTCAGTGCTAGCTCATGGTTCACTGGGTATCCTGTTCAGGTGGAGAAGCCTTTCTGGAAAATCAGGGTAGCAGGTGTTCCTACAGAACTGCTGAAGAAAGGAGCCATGGGCCTCTTCCCATTGTGAGCTGCAGGATTTTACCACACGTGCTGCTGTCTATGAAACAGCATTCCATGTAAGGCGTGAGGCATGATAGGTCAACCCCAGCTGACTGTGGGGCTGGCATTACTTTCCCCCAATACATGTTCTGCTTTTCAGGTCCAAGAGAGCCAAGCCCACCTTGACAGAGGACGGATAGTCCAGTCAAAGCAGGTAGTGTCACACCTGCTACAGAAAAGGCTGACTCTCGGTTCACGAGCCTCCTCTGAGCTTGGCTGGGGCTTTCCGCCAGAGTCGGGACGCTTTTCTGCTACAGAAACCCATCTTCTAGGTGGTCTAAGAACATGCACAATGAAGTGTTTGCATTATTTTACGTTTCTGCAAGAAAACAAAGATACATAATGAAACAAAAGAGAGTTGGGAAAGAAAACATTGATGTGGCTGTGACAAGGTTCCTTCCAACAGCTGCCAGGACGTTGAGATCCTTTGCTGTTGGTGTTCAATGGAAGCAAGGGTGTTCTGGGAGCTTGGTAAATAGCTCTGGGCTTCCTATGGCTCGTTCCTAAAATATGCATGAGGCCTGAACACACATTTGCAACTCCGAGTTGCTATTTTCGTTGTGTTGGGGTTCAAAAATAAGGTAACATTAAATCAAGTGGATGTTTCTTTTGGCACAATAAAAATATAAAAAGTACTAAAGTTACCCAGTTCATTTCAACCACATGCCAGAGAGCCCACCTTCAGAAACCGGGTCTTCGTGCTGCCTGGGAATACACACAGATGCTCGGCGGCACTCTGTCGGTGGGACCGCGAGCACACTGCCCCTGCCGCAGCAGGCTTGGAGGGCTGCACCCTCACGACGCAGGTGGGCCTTGTGTTGTCCTGAAACTCCTTCGTTTCCTGTCATGATGAGCATCAAAGGTTGCTTTAAGGGCACTTTCAAAAGTAACTTCTTTGGTTTCTAAAATGCATGAAATGTATGGAGGGCATTGCATAAGGAACACTGAGGTGTGAATTTCAGTCATCCTTTTTCGAGAACTAGACCACACACTGGCTTATGGGTAACGAGTTTTTCTCGGGGATGTGTTTGTGCAACTTCCGTCCCAGCGTTGTTCCCAGACAACCATGCTCCCGCTGACCCTAGCGAGGGAAGCTCTGCTGGGAAGGCTGTCTCCCAGCCTGTCACCATCAGCCCCAAGGGTAGGGGGTGTTCTGAAGTCTCAGTCAGCTCACAGGGGTATTGGGTGGGTCTGGGGCTACTCCTCCTGGGGAGAACAGGAGTAATTCCTTGTCATGAGACTGTCCTCTTCAGTGCACTATGCAGCCCACAGCATTAGAATCTGTCCACCTTGGATTTAAAATCCTGATTCGAACACTCACGTTTTGTGACCCTGGCACATTACTGGGGTGTTTCTAAGCTTGGGGTTCTTTTCTCCATCATTTCATAATAATTTTTACTTCATGGGGTTCTTTCATGGGTCATAGATTCTGGGGGTGGAGCTCAAGCGCTGTGTGTTCCCGTGTATGTGCCCACAAAGACACATAAAGACACCAAGTGTCAGTGATAAGGGAAATAACTAACATTCCAGAAGATTTTTCTGTACCCCAGCTCTCATTTCCTAATTTATATGGCTTTTCCTAACAGATAAGCAATTTCTTTCATGGCAGGGGTTCCCATAATTGGGTTAAATAAATGTTGTTAGCATTACTCAAATATTTCTAATCAACTTGTATTTGAGCATGTCATGTTTTTATGGATTCTATAGATTATGGAAAACAAACACCTTGCTTGGCACCGGTGGGAGTGGGATTTTGTGACATTACTGTCAATGAGAATGTCATTTTCAGTCTTGCCTTCGACTAGAATTCTGAACTTTGCTATCCCCAGGGTACGTGGGTCAGCAACACCAATAGGCTGGCCCGCTGCACTTGCCTCGTTTTCTTAAATGGGGTACTATTTTGAAAAATTGCAAATGTAATTTTCTGTTGGGAAAGTTGAACGGATGGTTGTCCTACTGTTGAAATCTCTCAGGGGTGGGCTAGGGCTCCACTGAGCGATGGCCGAGCCCAGGAAAGAGATCAAGTGGCTTCCAGCCAGTCCTGTTGGTCAGTCCTGCCTGTCCCCTTTGCTTCCCTGACAAGCTGCTGGGATCCACTGTCCCGGCCGGTCAGTCTAGGGGCATTGCAAAGCCAGTGTCTGTCCTGAAAGGAAGGAGCCAGTGTCCCAAGGGAGCTGAGGAAGCCAACCCCCACAGAGCCCTGGGCCAGGACAGACGGCAGTGACCTCTCGAGAATTGATCAGTAACAGCTTTTTTTAGGACACAGATTTCATCACCAAGGTATCAAATATTCCAGTGGTGAGATGATGATTTTACGACTACACTGGTCATTCTTTTCCCAAATTCCCTTCGTTACATTATAAGCAACTGGAGAGTAAGTCCTGTATATTGGTCTTCAGCGGCTCCTGGGCGCAGGGCTGCACCTGCATAGAGCAAAAGGTCGCCAACTCGAGTCACTGGCTGCATCCGTGTCTGTGCCCCTGTCCGTCTCCACGGTGATACCAAGGAGGTATGCATCCATGCCTCTGTGCCCTTCTCTGTCTATAAGCATCTACATCTCTCTGCATCTGTGGGTACCATATCTACACCTATCTGTGTCAATATTTATACCGTACCAGTATCTGTCTGTGCTCCCATCCACATCAGCACCTGTCTCTCCCTCTAACATGTACCCTTTCCCTGCACCTGCACCCTGATGAGCGCCTGTGCCACACACCCCCATGCCTACACCTGCATCTATATCCACAAAGGCAACAGCTCTACACACTTCACGCTTGTAGAAGTCATGGCTAAGGAAAGGGGTACCAATTTCTCTTTGTCTACGGGCTCTTTAGCTGTTTTGTTTTTTTCTCCTTAATAGTGATTTAAATAAAAATAGAATGCTCTAGAAGTAATGGGATTTCTGGGACCAAAAACTCGTATTTCTGCTCTTCCCAGGTGACTGCTACATTGAAGAACTCATTGCATCCAGGTATGTGTTTTGGGTAGGATCTCGGAGTGCGCTGATATCTCGCCTGTGGGGTCACAGACCAGTTCTGTCTCTTGGGGTGCCATTCACCTACGGGAAGCCACCGTTCTGTGCTGCTCCACACCCCGCCTCTTGGCTGTGTACCAGGCCCAGGACTCGGCAGGTCAGACACAAGAGGCCCAAAATACATTTAAAGAGGGGCGCCTGCCTGGCTCCATCGGTTAAGTGTCCAGAGCTTGATTTTGGCTGAAGTCATGATCACAGGGTCATTGAGCCCTGGGTCTGGCTCTGCACTCAGGGGTGAGTCTTCTGGAGATTCTCCCCTCCCTCCCTCTCCCCCTACTCATGCTCTCTCAAAAATGCTCTCTAAATAAATAAAGTCTTAAAAAAATAAGAAAATAAATGCATTTGAAGGAAATCTTCAAACCACCACCAAAGGAAAAGAGGACTCAGAGGAACACCGGACACTTTTAGTTTCCGTGCAAGTTTTACTTGGTGAAATTACTTACATCTGTCTCCCTGGACCTGCCTCTGGCAAGAAGGGTGAGCTCCACCACTTGCTTGGCTCCCTGGAAATCAGGATCAATTCGTCAAGCTCTTTGCTCCTTGGCACAGAGGACACCTGTGTTGACATGGTCAGCAGTGTTTAGACCTGGTGTTTTCCAGACCGAGGAGGAGGCCGAGGCCACACTAGTCTGCCAGGCCATCCAACCAGGGGTTCCTTCTGCCTGTTGCAGGCAGAAAGTTTCCTAAATTGAATAATTACCATTTTTCAGCTCTCGGTGATGCCAGAAATCACAAAAATCTCATTTAAACTCCCCATTGTAGTTCTCAAGCAAAAATGTACAGCAGAGGTCAGTCCTTCTGCAGATTGCTGGTGAGAATTCCTCATCAGAACAGAGGTATTTTTCTCTGTTGCTGAACCGGCCGCCTTCCATTCGTTTTTCTCCTCACCTCGCCCATCTTACTATGACCTTCATGGGATAAAGGAAGTCGAGCTCGCACTCCTTGTTCTGCAGACGGCGCCTCCCTGTGTATGATGTGGTTAATATTGATTAAACACTGCAGTCAGCCCCGGGAGCCCGGCTCATCCGCCCCCTCCCTCGGCTTCCCTTCCTCCCTCCGGGGACCATTTGCTGCCTTTTACCTGCTCTGAGATGCTACTCTGGGTATTTATTCTTTTAAAATAGAGTCACCACTTCTAATTGTATTTATTTAGAGTCCAAACTCAGCAAGATGGCTTTCCGTCAGTGACAGCATCCAGGAGCGGAATCGGATGAGAACTCTGCCGCTGACAGTGAATCTGGCTGATCTAATTTACCAGCAACTAGAGATCCCCCTCGGCATGGGCTCTGGGTCCCCCTGGGTTACTGACTCAGAGGTCAATTGAAGGAGAAGCAAGGCATGGCTGGGGTCACCTGATTCTTTCTGATCTGTATTCTCTCGCATACACAGTTTTAAGAAACACGCAGTTTTTATCTAAGACGTAAAATTCCTTAATGAATTTGTGTACAGATGCGCAGAATATAGGAATAGGTGAGGATATTGACAATTAGTGACCTTGCTTTCTTTCATAAGCTTTTCCAGTGATGCTAGATTCAACTTTGGTCACTTGGGTTTTTAATGTTACTTTAAAAATCCCGATCACCATTAGCTCTTCCAAGGCTGATTTGATTGTGGGGACATTATTCCTGAGGCTATGGGCATATACTCTTTTCCATCTAGCTGACTTTAGCATAAAAATAAAATTCAATCATAAGCAATGAAATTTTATCTATTCAACTCTCTTCATTCCCAGCTGGAGTTAATAATGCTTGATTTTACTCCTTCTCCCTAAATAGCATGAAATATATGAAATTGAAATTAACACATCTCCAAGATGGTTAGGTCACAAATAGGTTTTATTAAGTTTACTCATACAGTGTCCTTTCTTTCTTAAACACAGAGCTGATGTGGAACTAGATTTCTTTTTTTTTATTATTATTGTATTATGGTAATAGAAGTAATTTTTTTTTTCAGTTACAAACAAACAAAGCAAAGGAGGCACAGTGAAGTAATAACAGAAAGGGAATGACTTTGATGAGGTCACAGGTGAGAATAAGGATGACAAGTTCTTATCACTGGGCATGTTACTTTGTGCTCAGTTCCCTGCTAAGTACTCCTAGCACAGACCAGTTTGGACTACACAGTCCTCATGTGATGGTGAGGGTCTCTTGTTTGAAGGACTGAGGAATGTCTGCCAACATCACCAAGCAACAGTGGGGTCATGCCAGGTGAGGAGCTGGTCGGAGGAGGAGGGCATTCTAGGAGAGGCATGAGCATGTACAAGGAAGGCGTTTTGTGGGAAGCTCAAGGAATCTGTGAAGGCAGTTTGGGGTCCAAGTGGGACAGAGGGGAGAGCAAACAAGGTTGTCTGGCCTCGGGTGTACAACCCAATGTTCTGATGGGCACAGAAGGTATGGGGGGGTGACTCTCAGGTGCCCAGATTCCCAGAAGCAAGGGTGAGTGGAAGCTCTTCCCCATGGAAGCATTAGAAGCCAGGATGCCTTCATAGGGTTTCGGGCAATGGCTGTGGGTTCAGGGAGGTAGGAAAAGATACAAGGGGGTTGGTGGTTAGCTCGCCATGCCGTGCGGACCAGCCAGCCGTGAGGGAGGGAAGGGGACCTAACCGAGGGAGATGATGAACCCATGACCAGGTAGCTCAGGTAGGAGGTACCTCAGGGGGAGAGGGTACCCGTCTCCAAAGTTGAGTTTCTGGAAAGCAGGAAACACACACCTATGTGGGTGAGCTCCATGGGCACCAAGTCTCAGGGGAGCTGGGGCAGTCCCTGGATGGGAGATGGCTTGCTGGCTCATCTGCTTCCCACCCTCATTTGGGATTCTGCAATTCCCCGTGCTTTCTTGATGTGGTGGGGGTTCAGCAAAGGTCCCAAAATGCTTCAGGATATCACTTTACACTGAGAAAAAACACACAAAGCAAAACAAACAAAAATGTCTCATAGTAAAAATGACTTCCTCTTCTAAGAGCTGAAGGCACATCTCTCTAAGATCTGCCAAGAACGACTCAGGAAGTCCCCAAAGCTGATGAGCCTCTCTGGCTCTTTTCTAAAGCCCAGACTGATGCTGGCCTTGCTAGGCAGAAGGTTCGAGCACAAGACCCCTCTTCAGACAGCTTCAACGGGAAGACATTTGGGGGGATTTCGGTGAAATTGTGCAGACCACAGTATTTTAGGGTGGGGAGATATCCTCAGGGCCATTGGGCCAAACACGTTTTGTTACCATGAGAAAGAACTTACCTGGCATCTACGGGACAGTTCTCTCAGTGGGGTCAACACTCAGTGTCCCTCTGCAGCTTCCCCAGTGAGGGCGTCAGCACCCTCTCACCCCTGAAGGTTGTCCTGAGAAAAGTGTGCTTCAGAAGGAGGCGCCACTCTTGGGTTTAGTTTCCTATGGCTAGCCATGGATTTCGGAGAAGGTTCCAGAACCTAAAACAAGGGCAGTTTCCTGAGAACACCCAGGCTTGACCTCCTCCTGGTAGGACAAACATGTGTGACCGATTGACAGTGGAGAAGGTCCGTCTCTCCACCAGTAGCACTGAAGCCATGGCTGGAAGGACCCTCAGCAAAGACGTTGGCTCCATCCAGCGTGCAGGCCAATCTCTGCTCCTTTAGACATGAGCTCACGTGCTCAGGTTCCCAGGGAAAGCACTGGGACCCTTGATGGGCTCAGAACCCTTAGGGAGCTGGTGACATACTGACTGATTTTAGGGGCTTCCAGATGGCTCACTGCCTACTCTTCTCTTCACCTTGATTATCCAAGGAGACTGGGCCATGTTCATGTCCTGGGACCTAGCTCCCCCATAAAGGGACACCTTTGCTCCAGGACACTGGGGAGGCCCTGCCCCGGTGATCTGAAGGAGCCATCTCAGCTCTGCTCCCCTCCGCTTTCTGTGAGCTGATAATCTGAATATATTGAGAAGATGTCACTGAGCAGAGCCCCTCCAAGGAAAAGGTTCACGTCTCCACAAGCACATACTTATTTTGCTATGTCCTGCCTGCATCCAGTGTAGGCAGTGTTGGGAGATGTAGCACATCAGGGAGGGGCAGCAAGTACAGGGTGCCATGGGGTCAGAGTCAGGTAAGTCTGAGTCTGAATTTACCACCTGTGTGTTCCTAGATAAGGCACCTACCCTCTCTGAGCATCCAGTTTCCTCCTTTATGCAGCAGCAGTAAGAACAGAATCTTCCAGGGTCATGGGAAGAAATAATGGAGAGACTGCACGGGACAATGCTGGCCTGGTGCCCAGCCCTTGCTGACCTGGGAATGTACACAGGCTGCTATGATGGCGGTGGCACTCTCACCGCCATGGTTCTCATGGAAGAGATACCTGGACTCACCACGGTGCAAGGGTAAAATCAGAGTCAGCAGCCATTGTACACAGTACTGAGGGGTTTCCGATTCCAGAGACTAGAGAGGAGGGAGGGCTCCTGACTTAAAGCAGGAGGGCCCGTGTGTCCCTGAAGTTCTTGGAGTGACAGGATGAGAGTGACAGGAGGAGGCCGCAGGGACCTCGCAGGGGAGGCAGGCACCAACGCAGCATTCAGCTGGCTGAGAGAGAGAGTCAGAAGGGCACACAGGGTGCTGATGTATTCAGGTAAGGGAGTGCTTACCACCCCAAATCCGAGGGTTTAAAATTAAGGATACATTAAACAAGAGATTAGACATATTTTTATATTTTGCTATTTTAGGTGACAAACTGGCCAAATAATAACACAATAACCTTGTTGGAGGCAAAAAATAATTCCTTTGTTTGTTTGTTTATTTATTAATGTTTTAGTGGGAGGTCGAGACGGTATCATCAAGGCTGAGGAATTGATACGCGTCTCGTCACAAACACGGGGATTCAGTGTTCACAGGGGGTGGACAGCTCCACGAAGGCCTCACGTGTCACATTTAATGACTATATGAATGTTCTCAAGAGGAAGAGCAGGAGTGGATCATAAAACAGGATACTATATATGTGTGGCTTAACAGTCTTTTGATTAATAATTATGATCTTGAAGATTGTGCCCGGATTTGTTGTTTTAGTGGTCAGTGTTACCGTGCGGATGAATTCCTTCAGATGCAAATTTTTCACATAGTGTCACTTCATGCTCATTGACTTACGCCTTTGAAAATGAGCAAATACAAACGACCCATGAAGTCTGGCGGTAATGACCATGTTCCACACCCACGATGGTGCTTGAGAAGCAGAGACTTCTCAGTTCCTCACCTGAGCAAGCTCCCTCGTGCTCCTGGAGATTTTGCACAATGTTCCAGCAAACAATCGGAGCATCTTCAAGCTAACAATGATGGCCAAAGTGAAGACACGTCCTTCTATGCAGCAGCACTGGAACAACCCATCCTCTCCTCCCACCAGGGCTCAGAGTCCACGGCACGTATGTAATTGTGTTTAAATAAAGAGCAAAGTTTCTCCTTGTATTTAAAGTGGGAAGTCAATGTGATTGCTATTTTAAATTACACATTGTTTGAAGAATAGTAAATCGGTGATTATTCCATTTGGCTTCTAAATAGCCCTGACTCTGCTGGTGGGTGTAAGAGATTTAGACATGATTGCAGGGGATTTCTGCAAAAGGGAAAGGTGTTATTTCTCATTGTGTACTTTAACTTGTGTGGTCCTGAAAACATCTGATTGCCTTGAGGTAGCCAAGGAAGCATTTCTTTGGTTAATCTTTACAAAGTTCATACTTAAAACATATAGTATGGTTGAAAGAGACTATCTCTAATTAGACCTTGGAGACCAACTGCCATTATGGCAAAATTTCCCAGTTTTATACTGGGAAATATATGTGTAATAAATTATATAAAGTATATAACTTTAAGTACATAGAGCTGTATGAAACTTTTTACCATACGTAAGAAAGAATAATTGCTCATGAGCAGATCTTGGTGATTCTGTTTTGATTTTCTCAACACACGACAAACACAGCCTACTGAAATTATTGAGAACACAAGGAAGAAATCATACATTCTCTGGGAGTTCTGCTTACACAGTGAGCTGGCATCTTCTGGTTCTGGGAACCCCAGGGGTAGACTGCTCAAGCAACCACTGGCATCTCCATGTAGGTATGGACTTGGCTAGATGATACAGATACACACAAATTAAAGGAAAATGTCCTGTCAGGATCTGCTATTGCTTCTTCTCATATCATATTTTTATTAGTTTCAGAGGTAGAATTTAGCGATTCATATTCTTTTAATAGCACACACGTGTTCTTCCCAACAATGCTAAGACCCCACACTTTCTCCTTGAGCTACGATGTAGTCATCGATAACCCCATTCTTGTTGACCTCCATGTCCACCTGGTGATCCACTGCCTTCCTTCTTTTTATCTCCCTGTCTGCAGTAATCTGATTCTGTCCCTCACCTGGGCAGGCCTGATAAAGGCTTTACTCATCTTAATCACCTCCATCTTTCTAGAATACCCTTGAGGTAGCCATGCTCCAAACAAGCCCATCCCACCCTTGGCTCCACTGGAAAATGAGGTCCTTGGTGCTGGCTTACTGTCTTCAACAAGCTTTTGTCCACATTAATCTTTCTTCAAAAGGGTTTCCCTGATCATCATCTCAAATTCAAACCCCATCTTGCTTTGTTTTTGCTCATAGGAGGTGTGACAAAGCTCCCTTCTGTCATCACACGTAGCTATCTGGTACCCAAAGGTTTCATTGTGATGAAAGTCCCTTGGGGCAGGACCTCTGCCTCCTTGCTCACTGCTCCATCCTACCCCTGTGACAACTCCCCGAGTAAGAATGATCCCATAAAGATCCCATAAAGTGGGCCCCCCCCCCCGGTGGGATCCATGCTCTTATAGAGAGAGATGGGATGCTTGCTTCCTCTGTCTGCTCTCTGCTGTGTAAGCACTCAATGAGATGGTGACCATCTGGGAACCACTAGAAGACCCTCACCAGACACTAACCATGCCTGCACTCTGGCCTTGGACTTTCAGAATCCAGGACTCAGAGAAATAAATGGCAAATAAAATCTATGGTAATTTGCTACAGCAGCCTGAGTGGACCAAGACAAAGACCGTGCACACTTAGAATCCAGAGACGTCTGCTGGTGTCCAGGGAGGGGACCACATGGCTTACCAAGTTCTTCTTCTCATATTTTGGTGAGTGATTCTAGTTTAAAATTAAGGGGGATTTACTCTAATTGACTTTTCCATGAAACAATAAAATCCCTTATTTGATTTTCGTTTTCCTCACTTTTGACCAATGAGGTAAACTAATGGCAGCATTAGTTATTATGAATTAAGAGACTGGAGCATGTTTAATAAATGATGTAACTCACATTACATGTGCCCTCCAGCTAGGACCTTTTATTTAAGCTTTAAAATGATATATTCAATTGTCATCTATTTTGCATATTCTCTTGGACTTGGATTTTTTGCAAGAATTTCAAGCATCCCCTGCTCAGAACTGCATTTTAGATGGCTCTCCCACCCTCCCTCCCCATGTCCAGTACTGCCCTTGCATGTGTCTGCATCCAGCTGCAGAGGTCGGCATCACTGTCCTTCCTCTGAATGGCCCTCTGCTGTGGCCCTGGCCTTCCGTGCTCCACAGGGCCAGTCAGCCTGGGCAGCACACTCAGTACTGACCTGCCCTCCTTCCCTCCTCATCCTAGGCCAGGCTGCCTCGCCTGCCAGCTTTGACCTTGAGCAGGGTGTGCTCTGAGTGCATGTGTGCAAATAGGAATGAACTTTTTAGATCTTATAAATATTAAAACCAGAGGATTCTGCTCTGAAGAAGAATTGACCAGTAGGATAATATATAGAAAATAACTTTAAAGAGATTTCTTATTAACAACAACAATAAAACAACAACCTTCACTTGTTTCTCACCTGACTTTTAATAACATGAAGAGCTCCCCATGGCTGGCTGGACCTTGAGGGTTCTGGTGAGGCTGGTCTCTCTGCAATGAGTTCTGCCAGAGCTGTCTTCATTCAGCTCCTGGAAAAGGCTCCTCTCTGCTTCATAGCCTCCCCTCTGCTACTTCTGCTTGGGGTACTCTGCCTCCCACCACTCCAGCTCTGGGTGCAAAAGTTACTCTCCCTCCTTCCCGGAGCTGGTTTGGCCCCATGGCTGAAACTTGCCAAGTATCACATGTCCTTTTCATGCTGTTTTCATCATGTCCCATTGTTCCCTCCCTAATGCTTAGCACTTCATGATCTCTAACCACGCACGGACTTAGTGTGTGCTGCCTGTGTCTCCTCAGAGCCCGAAGGTGCTGGAGTTTCCCAGCTTATATCACCAGGACATTTGATGCTGGATGGATGTGTGATAGGATGGGGGTAGGTGTGTGAGTCGATGAAACCTGAAGGGACTTCAGAAAATGCAAAGAAAAAAAAAAGACTTGGAACCATCGGAAGGAAATCAAGCTTAATCAACTGGAAAACAAGAGAAAGATAATACACATTCGTTCAGTCAATCTAGATTTACTCAATGTTCTGCCTTAATTATCTCTTCTTTAATTTCATTTTTTGAGCAAATTGTAACAGCTACTTCTCCGAAGCTCAACAATACTCTACCCAGAATAGTGTCAGAAAACCCAAGGGCATAATTACTTAGAAAACACGATTTTTCTTTAGTAAGTACATCTCTGCAGGTGCTGATTTGGGCATACAACAGAAGCACGGAGGCACTTGTGTCACCCTCCCCCCAATACTGGAAGGAACGTATTTACTGTAGAGAGCTGGCTGCAGTCTGTCCTGGTCCCTGTGAGCAGGGAGAGCACGGGGTGCCCTCATCTTCTCCCGCGAGATGTCACTTGCACATCAGATCCTTATCGCACACTTAGGCTTGCCATGTTTTCATCTCTTACTTAGACATATTTTCCCCCCCTGGATGATAGAAAAGGGCATCTGCAGGCACCCTTACCTCTCATATTGAATTGTGAATTTGTCGTGGTGGATTAGATTAATCAAAATGGCCTTAGAAGAAAAATCTCCATGTGTGCTTCTCAAACTCAATTTCTGTCAAATTTTTTTTTATAGAGACACTACTTTCTGTACTTCATTCTCACATGCTGTTTTCATATATCTCATGCAGCTGAAGATGTATTTATCCCAACCCTTGGTGGCTTGAATTTAAGCTACTGTTTAAATTTATACCTAAGCAGTAAAGGCAAGGATTAGAAAAATACCATCAGAATTGGAAGCAGGCAAGATTTAAGCTACTTGTCTTCAGTAGAGCAAAACCTTTAGAGTTGTAACACTGGCTTCAAACTTTCAAAAATCACATACTTGGGAAATTTAATGAAAGCTTATCTGTATAATGGGTGGTGTTACAAAACTAAAACACCGATATAAAAATCGTTTACCAAAAATGTATCCAATGAGTCAATGTGCTGGAATGTTTGCTTTATTCTTTGATTCTCACCTATTTACTTTATCAGAAAAGAAAGAAAAGAAATTAAGAAGAATTAACCAGTAGGATAATATATAGAAAATAACTTTAAAGAGATTTCTTATTAACAACAACAATAAAACAACAACAAAAAACACTTTTTATGTTCTTTGTCAAAACTCAGAGAATTCTATGTTTATGTTGTAACTTAACATTTGAAAGTGTTTTCTTTTTTTGTAAGAAAA
>ML097135.1:1122-53384 GCA_003697995.1 Taxidea taxus jeffersonii | reverse complement strand
TTTTTTTTTTTTAATTTGACAGGCAGAGGTCACAAGCAGGTGGGAAGGCAGGCAGAGAGAGAGAAAGGGAAGCAGGCTCACCGCTGAGCAGAGAGCCCGATGCGGGGCTCGATCCCAGAACCCTGGGACCACTACCCGAGCTGAAGGCAGAGGCCTCAACCCACTGAGCCACCCAGGTGCCCCACCATAAGAGACTCTTAATGTCACAAAACAAACTGAGGGTGGCCGGGGGGGGTAGGGAGAGGGTGGTGGGGTTACAGACATTGGGGATGGTATATGCTATGGTGAGTGTTGTGAAGTATGTAAACCTGGCAATTCACAGACCTGTACCCCTGGGGCTAATAATACATTATATGTTTATAAAAAATTTTTAAAAAAAAGTAAAAATGGCATCACATTTCAGCTTTGGTGATGAGATGACAGGTGATTTTATCAAGATTTCAAACAGTGCAGAAAATTGTGCCCCCCTTTAAGAAGGAGACATAATGATTTGATTAATGTTGTTTGTGTTAAATTTTCTTTTAAGAATTATTTATTTATTTTAGAGAGTGCCTGTGAAAGGGAGGGGCAGAGGGAGAGGGAGAGAGAGAATCTCAAGGAGACTCCATGCTGATTGTGGAACCCAACCTGGGGCTTGATTTCACAACCCTGAGATCTTGACCTGAGCCCAAATCAAGAATCAGATGCTTAACCAATTGAGCCACCCAGGTGTCCCTGTTTGTACTGAATTTGAAGTGCCCATTTGATAACCAAGTAAAGACAACTACCATGGGTAAAAGTATCTAGAGCAGGTAACGAAGGTCTAAGCCCTCATAAGGGTGGTAAATGATCACATGAAGAGTGTATGTAAATTGAGATAAGAAGATGGTCGTGGTAGTACCCTGACAAAGTTGAGTATTTAAGGCAGAAGTCCATGAATGTACTTTGAAACCCCTTGAAGTTTTTAACATTTATATGTGTGAGGGGAATTATCTGTCATTTTGTTAATAGTATTTCCAGATTAATAAGTTTCTCAATTGCGTATTCAGAGAGATAGTCCATGAACCTGAGTGTTTCTGCATGTTCTTGCTGATTGTGCCAAGAATGCAAGGCCACAGTGGGTCTTTACTCAAGCTATTTGTTAGGGTTGGGTTAGCAGGAGCACTCTTGAGAGATGGGTAGGCTTATATACAGCTTGCTATAAAAAGGAATGTATCCTAAGCTCAGTATTCTTCAGTTGCAATGCAAACCCACTACATGTGGAACATTCTGGGCTCCTCCACATCAAGACCATGTGACTCTGGAGAAAGGGGAACCAAAACAAACACCCTGATGCTCATAGGGCCTGTTGTGCTATGAGTAATAAAGTCCTTTCTCTTTGACTCAGGAGTCTTACGTCTTCTGTGAGTGTTCATAAAAGAGCTTAACAATTTATTAGCTTTTATGTAAGGTAAAATAAAATTCTACCCCTGAAAATGGATCATAATGCATTTTGTAAAAGTTTGACTACCACAGGTGAGAAATTAAAGTTGAGCCTAAATGTTAGCCTGAGAAGGGATAAAATATAAGAGTGATTTTATGGAAATAAAGGATGTCAGAGGTATAAAGAAAAAAAAAAAACAGAAGAGAAGGTAATCCCCTAAATTTATGAAGTTCAAGTAAACAAAGACTGAAAAATGATAAGTGAACTTGACAATTAAGTTATTTGGGATCTGAATGGAAGCCAGTTCAGAGGAATGATGTGGGAAGTAAACTTTGGAATAACTAGGACAGTGCTTCTCAATCATGTTGGTCTCAGGACTCTTAAATTCATAAATTATTGAGAACTCCCAAGAACTTTTATAAATGCCAGATCTATCTATTGATATTTATGCATAGAAATTAATGCTAATTTTTAAAACAAATGTTTACTTAATTCATTTTGAAGTAACAATAAATTTAGTGCTAACTAACACCTTACAGAACACATGACTTTCCACAACAAAGAAAAAGTGGAAAGAGGGGCACCATTTTACATTGTTGTAAATCTCTTTACCACCTGGCTTAATAGAATGTAAGTGGATTCTCCTATTTATTTCTTCACCCTGTCTGTTGTGACATCACATCTTGAGGTCTCCAGAAAACTCATTTATGATAGAGTGAGTGAAAAAGGTGAACAGTGTATTAGTATTATTATCATAATAGTTTTGACCTTGAAGCCAGTCCCCCCCACCAGAAACTTTATCAGGTTATATCCCCAGGGTCTCTGAATAACATTTTGAGAACTGCTGGAATAGAAGAAATTTAGATACTTATGTGTGATACCTTTTAGTACCCATGCAAGACCCGAAAACAAAGAATAAAGATGTTGCCACTGGCGGAAAGGAGAAAGGTGTTGTTCAAGGAAAAGTTAGTTGATTATCTGCTTTGATCTTCTACGAATCTTCTATAAAAGTAAAACTATTTGCTATTAGAAGACGAGTAGGGGTTCCTTGTGAGCAAGAGGTGAGCAGAAACCCCAAGGGGGTCAAAAAGAAGTTTCCAGGGAAGCAAGGTACTGGTACTGTTTTTTGATCTAAGTGCTAATTCCATGATCGCATTCAGTTAGTAAAAATTAAAGGAGTTATATATACTTATCACTCCCACCTTTACTGTATGTATACTACACTTGAGTAAAAAGTCAGAATATATAAGAGGAAAGTGTAAGTGCCCGTCTCATTATCTCTACTACTTTCTAAAACACGAGACTTCACTCTGTCAATGAAATAAGGCTGGAATCAAGCCTAGTTTGATTGACAGATGATGGAAGCAGAAGCATGTGTGTGTGAAGTTAAAATTTATATCTGCAATCTAAAAACCAAAAAAAAATCAAACTTTTAAAATAGTGATGAAGCTAAACATTCATTAGAGTTATGTTTATACTTCCATTTCTATACAAAGTGAATGTTTCTCAGTTGATGATAATCATTACCACATGCCTGACAGGTAGACTGATTTCATTTCCCAGCTCTGTTAGAAGGGAATGGCGCCCCTCCTTTTCTTTCCAGTAAACTCCTCCACCCCATCAATATTTCCACTCTGCACAAGTTTTTTAAAAGGTAAAATCTTAGCTGGCTTAACGATTCTCTTCACTTGAATCCTGTGAAAGGATATTAATTAATAGGGCTTATCTCTTTCTATCTATTAATTCCAACCTCAGTACGAATGTATTGTTGTTGGGCTCTGAGAAAGTGCCAAAAATAATTTTTAATGTGACACAGAAAAGTTCCCTGAGAGATGGTTTTCCTTGTTATCTATGATTCTCACTTAGTGTGAACAATTTACAGGAAAGTCTCAACACATCTCCAGGACACACTCAAAGCTCTAAGTCTGCAGCACTTACACTAATGTGCTCCCCTGTTAAAGACATCAAATGCGTCATAACTAATAGACTCTAGTTGTGGGCTAGTGACACAGAATATGCTTAACACTTTCAAGAATATGCCAAAGGAGTGATCCCTTCAGTTATACCTTCATCCCTTCAGGCATGAGACTAACTTCTTTACACCTCCATGTAAGCTAGAACAAATATGTCATAGTTTATACCAAAAGAAGCATTATTGAAAGTAAAAGCAACTCATTCAATGCCATAATGGTGAAATGAACTAAGAGCCACATTGCTGGAAAAGTCTTGCAGCGGAGGAGCGCCATTTCACTTTGCTTAACACCAGGAAAAAGGCTTTAAATAACAGCAGACAAGTTATTTGAATGGAATAGAATATTTTTGCCTAACCATTCCATTAATCCATTGTCTAGTCTCGGAAGAACACTAGAGGCTATCTTAAAATAATGAAAGTATTGGAACTACTTTCACTATCGGAAAATGCCCTATTCTACAGTGTGATCACTATTAAGGGCCATCATTCATACTTTCATATACTTCTTGTTTACTTTGGAGTTTAAGCAGCATTAATCACCACTCCTTCTTCAGTGGAAAAGCACATTAAAACCCGTGAAGAATGCCCTCTTGCCATAGTATTTACTAGCAGCGGGCTCTGATCTGAAACATTAGTTAATCGACATACAAACGCAGAAACACACAGATAGCAGTTTAGATTAAAAAGCAGTGCTAAGGGGTGCCTGGGTGGCTCAGTGGGTTAAGCCTCTGCCTTCGGCTCAGGTCATGATCTCAGGGTCCTGGGATCGAGTCCCGCATCGGGCTCTCTGCTCGGCAGGGAGCCTGCTTCCCCCCCTCTCTCTCTGACTGCCTCTGCCTACTTGTGATCTCTCTCTGTCAAATAAATAAATAAAATTTTTTTAAAAAGCAGTGCTAAGAAATTTAAACAAGGGCATCTGGGCAATGAGCTAGGGGAGAAAAAGACAAGACAGAGAGTTCAATTTTGTGGAGGTTTTTAAGTTACTGAAGTAATTCCAGTAAGTCCATGATCTCCATGTCATCGGCAGCTAATTAAAATGGCTATACAGCCCAATGTCCTGCTGGTATGAAATTTCACAGGTTGGAATAGCTAAGGTAATGGAGAATTCTTGAATTAAACCAGTTAGTATCAAGGGATTCACTCTCAGAAGGTATGAGACAAGTTAATAGGCTAATCTGAAGAGCATACATAGGGCGCTTTTGCAAAAAATCTTGAATTTCAGGATTAGGCAAGTTGGAGGAAGGCCAGGAGGTTCAATGAGATAAACTCCTGGCCCTTTCCACGTTTCATTTTGCACTGAGCTCTACAATTCTGAAATGAGCAATTCTTTACATGTAGATTCTCTGCAACAGTGGTCTTTACTTTTTTTTTTTTTTTTTTTTAAGCAGCAGAATCCCTTGGAGGGCTTCTTTTTTTTTTTAACTTAATTTTATTTTTTCAGTGTTCCAGGAGTCATTGTTTATGCACCACACCCCGTACCCTTGGAGGGCTTCTTAAAATACTGATGGCTCGGCCCCACTGCCAGAGTTTCTGATATGGAAGGTGTGGATTGGTGCCTGAATTTACATTTCTAATAGATTCCGTGCTGATGCTGAAGTTGCTCCCCCTGAGATCACACTTCCAGAACAGAACTCCGGAACATAGCCATGCTCCTGCCAGTGTTCTCGAAGTTGAATGTGCATGTGAATCTCCTGCTTATCTTATTAAAATGTATACAAAACACATGGGGACCCTATGAAAATGTAGCTTCTTAGTAAACCTGGTGATGCCAATTTCTCTGCTCTGGGGAACACACTCAGAGAAACAAAGAACTACAATCTCTTAGTATGAATCCATTTATCATACCATTCCTTCCTTCGTGAGAAAAATTGGATAAAGCTTGAAAGCACTGGGTGGGGGAAGGATTGTGAGGGAGAGAACAAAAGACCGAAGTTGGGGTGAAGCTCAGAAAGCAGGTGTCATGCCAAAGGCAAAATAACCAACTTCATAATTGGTCCTTCTGTCACTTTTTCTCCCAGGTAGTATCAAATGTATATTTTTTTAATGGTTTATATTGCACTTATCTAACTTTGAAATTAAGTGTTCAGAGCCCAGTAGATTTGAAATAAAACATTTTTACCTATATTCTCTGAATGGGTTTTTGATTTCTAAAATTTCAAAGGAAACAATGGAAACTAGAGAATTACTCCTTCTTTTTACAAAAAGCTCAGTTACCTGTCTTTGTCCTCTCTCAAACTTTATAGCCATCAACTCTCTAGTAGCAATATTCAGCCTTCAGTGTATCTAGTGATTGTATATTTTTAAAGATTTTATTTTTAAGCCATCTCTACACCTATCTAGTGATTATAGATGAGCTAGTGACTACCGTAGAGGGTAACTGGCATCTGATGCTATGCTTCCTTCAAAAAAAATTGTGGGGGCGCCTGAGTGGCTCAGTGGGTTAGGCCTCTGCCTTCAGCTCGGGCCATGGTCTCAGGGTCCTGGGATGGAGCCCCACATCGGGCTCTCTGCTCGGCGGGGAGCCTGCTTCCTCCTCTCTCTCTCTGCCTGCCTCTCTGCCTGCTTGTGATCTCTGTCTGTCAAATAAATAAATAAATAAAATCTTTAAAAAAAATTGTGTACAAATTATACTTGACAAAGAATAAAGAAAGAAAATAAGAATTCTTACTCCAAACCAAAACCTTTTGTTTACTCTGGTCTCTATGTTGACATATGTTCCAGATTTCCAGTGGAGAATTTCTTGCACATACAAGAATTCTTTGTATATTTTGGTTAACAGTCCTGCATCAGACATGTCTTTCGTAAATATTTTCTTCCATTCTGTGGCTTGTCTTTTCATTCCCTTGACATTGTCTTTCTCAAAGCACAAGTTTTAAAATTTTAATGAAGTCCAGCTTATCAATTATTTCTTTGATGGATCATGCCTTTGGTGTTGTAGCTGAGAAATCACCACCATACCCTAGGTAATCTAGATTTTCTCCTGTGTTCTGACAGTTTTATAGTTTTGCATTTTACACTGAGGTTTGTGATCCTTAAGGGATCATTTTGCCTGTTATAAAACAAGGCTTATAATTCACCATAAGCCACAAGTTCACTATTTGATAGGGACATTTTAACAATATTTAGCAAGATCCCTTGCCAGGTCATTGATCAACATGTAAATAATATAACATGGGTAGAGCACTTTATAACTGGCGAAGATTGGTTGGCGTATTCTTAATTATAAAAATTATAACTGATGTCTGAACAAAGTCCAAGGGGACTCTATAGAGAGTGATTACAATGGGTGAGGAAGCAGAGGAAAATTACAAGAGAGGGTGAACTTCTTGAAAATAGTAGACCATGGTTTGTTTGTGTTTATGTCTCCAACGTGATGCATAATGCCTGTGAGTCAGATGTAAATAAACGTTGATATATGAATGCATGATAGAGTCAACTGTATTGATTTCTTCTCTACTAGTTGTTATGTGTGACAGAATAGAACACCATCCTATTGGACCAATATTATATCCCTTACAGTAGCAATGCTGTTCAGAGTAAGAAAGAGAGAAAGGAAAATCGTGTTTACGCAACAATGAAATTTTACCTATGCATCATATATTAGACACAGTTTGTATACATTATCTTTGAACATGAATAATTTCATTTGTGTTACTTGCCATGGCTTTAGATAAAACTTTGATGAAAAGCTTAAGTTGTCAAGGCACTACACTAGCCATAACATGGCCCCACGGTTCGGAGAGTATTCATAAAGGGATGTAGAGATCCTCCATAATAATGGTAAAGTGGAAGGGGTAGAAAAGCCAATAGCCTTCAGCCCTGTTATGATAGGCCATGCCTGGGTCAGTCAGAGTTTTTATGAGTCCACACATACAGCTATTAAGAGTCATGTGCAAGTACCATTCCACCTTAGTTCCTCAGTATTTTGGTGTAAAAGTAAAAAGGAGCCCTCTTCACTATGCTTCAGCCTACAACCAATAGCCTGAAAGTAGGTACACTGAGATTTGTATCCAGTCCCCTTTACTTATTGCTCAGAACAGATCAACTAGTGAGCTAGACAAGAGGTAAGACCTGATTGCCCACATTAACACTAAGCAAGCTAACAGGCTACATTCATAATTTCAATTGAAACTGGAAGTAATAATTTTATACTTTTTAGAAACTCATTTCAGGAAAAATTAGAGGGTTGCCTAGCTGGTTCAGTAGGTAGAGCATGCAATGCTTTGTCTCAGAGTCATGAGTTCGAGCCCCATGTTGGATGTGGAGGTTACTATAAAAAAAAATCTTAAAAAGTATAAGGAAAATTATAATGTTAAAGAGGATCATTATGAAAAATTATTTCAAAACTAAAGATAGCTAAGAATCTAGTTTTCATTTATAACTGATTCATGTCTGAAAATCATCCATTAAATCAAACATTTTTTAATACATGCTCTGTATCAAGGATTGTTATTGGAGTTTAAAGATAGATTTATCGGGCACCTGGGTAGCTCAGTGGGTTAAAGCCTCTGCCTTCAGCTCAGGTCATGATCCCAGGGTCCTGGGATCGAGCCTCGCATCGGGCTCTCTGCTCGGCAGGGAGCCTGCTTCCCTTCCTATCTCTCTGCCTGCCTCTCTGCCTACTTGTGATCTCTGTCAAATAAATAAATAAAATATTAAAAAAATAAAGACAGATTTATCATTTTGATAAAATATTATTACTAAGCACCTATGTGCAGGACACTTAATATATTCTCTAATGTTTAAAACAATCCTCACTGTGGATTTTATTCCTCTCCTTTTACATATAATAACACAGGTTCAGAGAAATACACTAAATGACCCAAGTATATGGAGCTCATGGGTAACAAGTGGGAGTAAAATCCTCCTCTCTTTGACTCTGAAGCATTATGTGTTTTGCTATCCTGTCATCGTGAATTCAGTTCTGAACTCCTCCATTGTCTTACATTAAGAAAAATAAGAATTAAAAAAAAAGAAAAAGAAGAATATAAAATTAACACTTATATGGTATATCAGCAGATGGCTCTGTTTATATAGTGGGCCCCTCCATCCATCAAGAGTTAGAGCATCCCTCACAAATATCCATGTATATATGACAGCCACTAAAAGGAATCAAGACTGGAGGTAATAATGGTAATATATTAGCATCTAAGGAAAAAAAAAAGGTAAAATCATGGATTCATTCAATCCAATGCTTTGTTATAGCCACAGTAATTTATGATTAACTTAGAATTCTCATTCAGTGCCAAGTCCTTTCATGTCTAAGACTCAGCTTTTCAATGCCCCTGGGGTTCATTTGGTCTATTTCTTTATTCAAACTTAGGTTCAAGAAAAATTTCCTTCAAAAGCATGCAGAGCCATCTGCTTAAATAGACTGGCTAAACAATTTTGGCTGTCACTCGATTATTGGTCTCATGTGAATACATATTCATTACATATTCACTGAAGTTCTCGTGGATAACCTAATACAGCTTTTTAAAGATGTTTTCTATCTTTCATTCTTTCATATCTGAAGAAGAAAAACAGAGTCCCTAAGGTGCATTTTGATCTGTCTGGAACTCAGGATCTGTTAATGGAACAGAATCACAAAAAGAGCATAATACACTTATTTTTTAGTTTGTAGCAACAATCACTGTGTTGTATTTATTTTATAATATCCACCTTCATATTCTTTTTTCCTGAAATTTTCCTGTCAGTCTCACTCAACATCTAGCTCTCTAAGATCACACCTCTTAAAAGTAGTGACAAGTAAAACCACTAAAGCCATGACATTAACTGGCAAGGAGATGTGCTTGTAATTTTTAAACTGAGCATCCCTTCCAAAAGCTCATGATTTTCAGTCACCCGTAATGTCTTTTAGTCCCCTCCTGTAAGTGCACCGTCAAGCGGAGATTTGGTTAATTTCATCATTATACATAACCTCTGAGTACGCTTCACGAAAAAGGTTCTATGTAGGCCCGGGTTTTCAGGAATGAATAATCACAGTGTATGGCAGATCAGTTGTGTTAATGGCCCTAACTGTTCACCTTTCCTTTATCCTTGCCCCTTTCCATAGAACTTTGAAGTTCCTTCTCTCACTGGCAGATCGTTCTGTTTCCATCTTTGATTCTGGACTCTTCCCTGTTACTTGCTTTGGCCAAGAGGATGTTAGCAAACTTGACCCAAGCAGAGGCTTAAAAAAGTCCCTACATGTTTCCACTTCCTCTCTTGTTCATCTGCATTTGTCTTGAGACCATTCCTACAAGAAGCATGTAAGAGAAACATGGAGAGAATTGCATCATCATTCAAGAAGGAGAGATGTGGACATCAGGAAAGGCTTAAGAGAAGAAATTATATGACCACTGGGCTGTCTCTTAAAGATTACTAGGAATTTATCAGATAGACTATGGAGCAGAAGGATATATCAGGCGGGAGAAATTGCATGTAAAAAAAAAAACTTATCAGGTGTGAAAAAACTTGGCATGTTTAAAAATCTCAACTAGCTGGATAGGAACCATCGAGCACAAAAGTCATTGTATGGCATGCTAGAAGTTTGCATTATATGTTACAAATTTGGTAATAGGGGGTTACCGAAGAGATTTTTAGCAAGTATTTGTTGGTATTACTTTAAAATGAGTATGATGGCAGCAGATTCAAGGATAGATTAGAGACTGCAGAGACTGAAGGAAGAGAGCCTGACTGGGAGAGGACTGAAATGGTCCAAGTAAGAAATGGTGGCTGCCATGCTTAAGCCATGAAAGTGAGAGTGAAGAGAGAAGCGGATTCAGGAAATATTTAGGAGTAGAAGTGAAAGGCCTAGTGAATAAACTGAATTTGGGTAAGGAGTGGGAACAGATTGTTCCCAGGTTCACGGAATTATTCACTGAGATTGACAGCAAACCTGAGAGGAAGTGGGCCTACGTTGACACAGGGGGAAAAAAAAAGTAGAAGAAGATGCCATGAACTCAGTTTTCTATTAATAAAATATGAAGGTCATCTTAGATGTCATGAAGATGATCTAAGTTGACAGAGGAGCATAAATTCTATTTAATTTGAGTGTTTCATCATGGCATCCTAAGCTGTGGTCTTATAGGTAGAAATGCAAATGATACATCAAAGGAGATACAAACAGGGCTATATTATTCTTTGACAGAGTCTCTAATAAATAGAACCTGAGGCATGGGTTAAAGAGACAATAATTTATTTAGGAGATGGAAATCTAAGGCAGCATGCATGAGAAAAAGGCAAGTAAAGATGTGAAACAAAGCCCATTTTACCCTGCTGGTTAACATGTCATGGTGAACCAACTGAGAAGAGACATCGAAGGCCTCTCAGCATCTGAGATTTCTCCAGATAGGCCATGAGGCAAAACTCGGCCTCAGAGTAGAGTGTGTGTCACTTAACCTTGTAGTATACTGTCTAATTCAAGTATAGAAGCAGAAGAACTAGAAACTATGGGTATTGGGTTGGTCTACTGGGCTGCGTGACAGGAAGCAAGGGGAAGAGTCTAGCAGAGACAAATGACTGATTGGCCCCAGTCCAATGGGGTGTGGAGAAAAAGACTAGGACACAACTGGAAGGAAAGGGGTAGTAAAGGGAATCTCGTCAGGCAGGCTCACCAACCACATGTCCAATACTGTATATCAACATGGCGCAAACTAAAAATCCTTAATTTTGAGTCCAAAAATAAGGCTAGAGAGTATGTTTTGCTAAAACACTTGCTAATGTGGCTATAAGATATTTTTAAATTTCCTAACATATTCTCATGGGGGTTTTGTGTGGGGGAATTTCCATAGTTTGAATGGATGCAACTTGACTAATATATAAAGGAAACAGATTCTACTGAGCTCATTTCGACAAATGCAACACAAGAGGAATATCTAATTTGATATAAAATATGGTAGAGAAAGTAGGGTCTTTCTGGAACATTGTACAAACTCAAAAATTAATTTATATTAATATGTTATTGTTTATTTATGACAAACCATCATAAAACATGTTTTATAGGACTTTTAAAATATCTACAATATGTTTATACCAAATTACACTATATTAGAGGCCAAATTGTCTACCAAAAGAGAAATTTTCTAAAGACAAATCTGTCCAAATAACATGCTTTAATGTCAACTTAATGATTTTTTGGGGGGTCTGATTCACCTGAGTTGTACTTTGAAATGGCAATAAATTTCTCTACATTCTTTATTTTTTGGGGAAAAAAAGCTAGAAAACTAATCATAAAATACCAAAGTTTAAAGCAGCAAAATAATGTAACTTTTTAAAAATATTTTATTTATTTGTTAGAGAGAGAGAGAGAGAACAAGCACAAGCAGGGGGAAGAGCAGGCAGAGGCAGAGGGAGAAGTAGGCTCCCCGGTAAGCAAGGAACCCGATGCAGAATTCGATTCCAGGACCCTGGGATCATGACCTGACCGAAAGCAGCCACTTAACCAACTGAGCCACCCAGGCATCGCTGTAACATTTTAAATAAATGCATATGCTGGTAAAGCATAAAGAAAATAATAGGATGATAAAAATCATTATCAGCAAGGAGATGATCTCTGGCAAGAAGAGGGCTATGATAAGGGAAGACTATGTAGGCACTTTGAAGCATACTTGTAATGGTTTGTTTCTAAACATGGTTGGAGGAGCCTAGAAATTTTTAAGTATTTTTGTATACCATCTTTCTGCAGTGAAATATTTCATTAGATGAAACAAATTAATCATCACTAAAACTTAAGGGCATTCATGTAAAATGATACAAAAAGTAAAGAAACACAAACGGGACAAAAATAAAACTTGACCAAACCAATGAATGGCAGGAAATAAGCTAAAGAATAAGAAATCATGTAAAGTAGGAAAAAATAGGATGGCAAAATACATCCAAACATATCAGTGATTAGTATGAATATGCATAAACTAGTATGACTATTTAAAACATAGATCTTAGATTGGTATTTAAGACAAGCAAAACCTGGGGTGTCTGGATGGCCCAGCCGGTTAAGCATTCAACTCTTGATTTGGCTAGGGTCTTAAGATCAAGCCCCCCTTTGGGCTCCATGCTGGCCATGGAGCCTGCTTTATATTCTCTCTCTCCCTCTGCCCCTCCCTCATGTCTTCTCTCTCTTCTCTAAAATAATAAAAAATAAAATAAAATAAAACAAGCAAAACCCAGCTATATTCTATTTATGAGGACATATAAGATAAGATATGGTAAAGACTGAAAATGAAAAGAAAATCCTATATAAGACATATGATAAGAAGGAGAAGGCAATAGTAGCAATACAAATAAGAGACAAAACAATATTCAAGGTCAAACAGGGACAGATCAATAAACGTTGTTGAAAATTCTACCAGTGTCTTAACATAAAGAGAAAAGAACTTTCATGAGGATGTCTCCATCTAACTGAACTGAACTGAACATATAAAAAAATATGAGAAACTCCTCATATATTTTTTTAATTGCAAGGATAAAAAAAATCATACAAGCATTCAGCAGAAACAAGAAGCTACATACAAAGAGAAACCTATCTGAATCCTTTCACTATTCTTTTTCATGATGCTAAATACTATAAACACTAAATTTTGAGAGGAAAAATATTTGTGACTCTATAGTTCTGATAAACATGTTAGGAATTAGGGGTACCTGAGTGGCTCAGTTGGTTAAGCACCTGTCTTTGGCTCAAGTCATGATCTTGGAGTCCTGGGATTGAGTCCAGCATCAGGCTCTCTGCTCAGTGGGAGTCTGTTTCTCCCTCTGACTCTCCCCTCTCATGCTCTCTCTCATTTTCTCTCTTTCCCAAATAAATAAATAAAATCTTTTTAAAAATCTTTTTAAAAAAGATTTTATTTATTTACTTGACAGATAGAGAGATCACAAGTAGGTAGAGAGGCAGGCAGAGATAGAGAGGGGGAAGCAGGCTCCCTGCTGAGCAGAGAGCCCGATGCGGGACTCGATCCCAGGACCCTGAGATCATGACCTGAGCCGAAGGCAGCGGCTTAACCCACTGAGCCACCCAGGTGCCCTAAAATCTTTTTTTTTAAAGATTTTATTTATTTATTTGACAGAGATCTCAAGTAGGCAGAGAGGCAGGCAGAGAGAGAGAGGGGGAAGCAGGCTCCCTGCTGAGCAGAGAGCCCGATGCGGGACTTGATCCCAGGACCCTGAGATCATGACCTGAGCCGAAGGCAGAGGCTCAACCCACTGAGCCACCCAGGTGCCCCTCATGTCCCTATTCTAACGGTGTCATTTAACTTTAATTCCATAAAGACCCCACCTCCACATACAGGCACATTAGGGGTTAGGGTTTTAGCATATGAATTTGGGTGGAGAGACACAAACATTCAGTCTATAACAGATAAGAAATGAACACTAAATCATTTAACATAAATCTAATTAGGACTGCACATTTAAAAATTAATTTAAAATAATAATAATTAAAAAGACAATTTAAAACAAATATCTTAAATCTCAAAATGGAAATGTACCAAGTAAAATAATATAATGAATAGATTTAGATTCCAGGCTATGTTAACAAAAACCCAGAAACAAAATAGGTTTCAATTTGAAGGGTATATGCACCCTTATGTTCCTTGCGGCCATATTTATTACAGCTACACTATGGAAGCAGCCCAAGTGTTCATCAATAGATGAATGGATAAAGAAGATGTGGTGCATGTACACACACACACACACACACACAGAATGGTATTTTTCCATTTGCAACAACATGGATGGACTAGAGAGTACAATGCTAAGTGACAATAAGTCAGTTAGAGGAAGACAGATAACCATATGATTTCATTCAGTGGAATTTAAGAAAAAACCAAATGAACAAAGGAAAAAAGAGCGAGACAACCAAAAAACAGACTCTTAACTATAGAGAACAAATGGATGGTTACCAGAGAAAAGGTGCATGGGGGGAAGGGTGAAACAGGTGATGGGGACTGAGAGTACACTTGCCTCAATGACAACTGAGTAATGTATAGAATTGCTGAATCACTGTACTGTACACCTGAAACCAATCTAGCATCCTATGTTAACTCTACTGGAACTGAAATTTAAGAAAGAGGTTTCAATGTCATCATTTTATGTTATTTTTTTTGTAATCCATAGCTACTTTTCTGACCTGACACTACTGTGTTTAATAATTTTTCTTTTAATCTTTCTCATGTTTTTCTGTAATCTTGTAACTCTTAATGGTTTTAATAGGCTAAAAGGTGAGGATTTACTGTTTATACGAAGCAGGTACATTGTAACGCACTGTAAGCCTCTGACAATTACTAATATTTGCCATTTTTACAACTTGTCTCTTGTAACTCTAAATTCATTTACTAATAACATGAGAAATCTCTTCAATCAGCAATTTCATTGAATTACATTAGTTAAACTCCCAAAGCATATGTGCTGTCATTTTGGTTATTCAGCAGGCTTTCTGCCTGAAACTTCTCAGTACTTCTGCATACCCTAAGAAAAATGACAATTAGAGTTGAATACCCAAGAGTGCTAAAATAAGAGGTTGGCTTTTTTTCCTGAATTTTCAAAGTAATTTGTCTCTTTTATTGAAATTTATTTTTGAAATTAGTTATTAAGCATAATATATAGGATCAATACCAGATGATTTTCAAAGCATATTAGGCTAAAAAAAAGCATACTTTTATTAGAGTTTAAAAGTGTAAAATGGGAATCTATGTCATAAAAAATAATCTACAATTTAACTTATTACTGAATTCTTTTCTCTTTTCATTTTTCTCTTTATAGTGTAGCAAAATATACAAAACTGATACAATTAATTATCAAATATTTTAGCTCGGGTTTCAAAATGTGACTATATTACTTGTTTTTTAAATTTAAGATTGTTCCAGTTAATCCATTTTATTTAGGTCCATTTATTATATTTTTCTAAAACTGCCACAGAATGCAAAGGATAGACATTATTTTATAAAATGCCACAAGGCAAATTATTTATGTCTGCATTTCTGATATCAACTATTAAAAGGCAAAAAGCATACCTCACAATGTCACATACAATGGCACTTAGGAAGAGAAAAGACCTACAAAAGACTACATTCACTACAAACAAGGTTGTATAGGTAGGATTGCAAGGTTTAGATGTAAACATTCTACGTGAGAGGATTATTAGTAGAAATCGGTATCTGTTTTCTGAGCTTCTTGAAACTTGTTTTAAAGAGAACTTTAAGATTTAAATTTTTAAAATTCTAATGTTTATAGATATAAGCATTTTATGTTAGAGTAAATTAGAACTAGAAACATCACACACTTGAACTTTTATTTATCTTTCATTCATGTAATTCTCTTAAGACATTACATCCTTGACTCTTAAACCCACTTCCACACAGAACTCCCTTTAATCTCATGATTCTATGTCCCAGTCACTCTTGGGCCTTAGAGAACTCTAGTATATTCTCTATATGTGGCCAGTAAATAAAGTAAGAAACAGAACATGGAAATTTCTGCAGAAATTTAAAAAACCAGTCTTGGAAGTAATGTCTATCACTTCTGTCCATGTTTCATTGGCCAGAACACAACCACATGGCCCCACAAAACTGCCAAGGACCTAAGAAATGTATGTGTCTCAAAAGAAGAGAAATAACATGGATATCAGTGAGAAACAACGTTCTCTGCCTGCTACTTTTAAGGTTTTCTACGGCAGGATGTTTACTTCATATGAGACTGACCAAATCACAAAACCCGATTTTGCTATCTCCTTCAGGAACACAACAAGGCAAACAATGGTTTTTACTTAGAAAACTTGAATCTTATCAAACACATAGATAGACTTCACGCCAATCCTTTCATAAACTTAACCCTACAACTTTGTCCTAAATCTCTCCCAATGAAAACAGGGAAACAGTCCTCTATCACTGTCTATCCATGCGTCTTCTTTACAATAATAGCATGGTATTTCCTATGATAAATTATAACATGCATTTATAGTGCTTTTTATTTTTATTATTTTGGAATAATGGTTATTCACTGTGAAAATGACTGTTTTAAATTTTATCTAACAGCAAACACATAGCTATCTTGGTGATACATAGGCCGTGCGCTGAGAGCGTAACAGAAGATGAAACATGAGTGGTATTTCTTCTTTCACTTAACAGAGTCTGTGTGAATGAAGGAATGCAGAAATGGTCAGTGATGGTGTCACAATGGCTCTGAGATATGGAATTTCACACTTCCAACTCAGGGCTCAGCTTTCCTATGAAAAAGAGAACCCTTTGACCCGTGTGTGCTTGCATTCTATGTTGCAGGTCAGGGGTCAGCACTCCGCCTGGTTTCGGAAATACAGTGTATAGTTGTGCCCATTTGTTTACATGCCATCCGAGGTTGATTTCAAGCTCAGATGGCAGAGTTGAGTAGTGCGACAGATTGTTATGTGGTCCACAGAGCTGAAAATATCGACTCTCTGGACTTTGCCATTAAACATTTGCCCACCCCTGCTTTAAACCCATGAGGAGAGATCATCGAGTTTCCTTTTACAATGACTTAGCTTCCGTTTTGATCCCACAGAAAACAAAGTAAAAGCTATTAAGAGCCAACTCTAACACCTGGTTAACAATGTCCGTTGTTTAGCTTCAAAAAGGTTCAAACTGAAATTGAATTAAGGAACACTGGGAAACCTTATTGAACAACAGTTCTTTGTAATGATTTCCTGCCTGTGGCAGCCAGTTTTGAATGTATTTTATAGTTGCCTTTCATTTATAAATATACGAACACAAAGACAAATTGTCTCTAAAATTACAGTTTTTAGTCTCAGATATTTCATAGCACAGTGATATAAGTTTTAATATTTGTAGATAGTTTGAAAAATAGGTGTAAAGGGGCTGTAAAATGTGGCATAAATCTTAGAGCTACCTGGGGCATGTTTTAAATGGTAGGCCTGTAAGGAGCTGCTAAAGTAAGGCTTTGTATCCTCAAACCTATTTGTATAATAAATAATGCATCACACATTCCAATCTAAATGCAGCATACTGAGGTGCCTAATTTCCATTTTAATCATAAGTATTAAAATTGCATATAAGATTTTATTATTTTAATAATATCTAAAACAAAATATAATGGTATAAGCCATTCTTATCAAATGACTATCTGAAAAGACAAATTAGCCCCATTAAGGGCAAATATGCTCTAGTTGCCAGGACCATTAAAAAGTAAGAAATTATTCTTCATTATCTAAGGCCTTCCCAGCTAACTGTTAAGAACAAAAATAAAAGATCATAAATGATGATTGCCAATTTCAGTTCCAAAATTACAACGGACTGTTTTTATTTCACTGAGGGACACATGCATTTCATAATGTGCTACCAATCTACACTAGCATGTGATTTTCTTTCCATTCAGGTTGGGGCTCTTCCATGATATGTTCCAATGATGCAGTGATGAAAACAGTAGACCCAATGTCTGCTCCCTTAGACTATAACAACAAAGAATTAAAAACAAATCCTTTTTTTAAAAATATTTTATTTATTTATTTGAGAGAGAGAGGGAATACAAGCAGGGGGAGTGGGAGAAGGAGAAGCAGGCTCCCCGCTTAGCACGGAACCCGATGCGGGGCTCGATCCCAGGACCCTGAGATCATGACCCAAGGCAAAGGCAGATGCTTAACGACTGAGACACCCGGGTGCCCCTAAAAACAGATCCTAATCTGGTATTCATAAGTAAGAGTTTTGAAGAAGAGCTGAATGCTACGGAGGGGGTACCAAATCTAGGTTGACAAAATAGAGTTTTCAACTTTCACAGAACTTTCTACAGCAATTTCTCTGACCCTTTATAGTCACACTAATGATTAAAATGAGTAAAGATGTAAAGAAAAATTTAAATACGGGTTTCTAAATTTTCATTAAATTGTATTTTTACAATTTGCCTTAATATGCTGTACTTCATAGTGATTTTTTAAAATTTCTATATATATTCTAAGAGAGTTCAGACACCTTGAGGGATGGCCACACAAAGTAAAAAGAGGTCAGTCTTGGTTTAAACTACAAAATAGATGATTTGCTCTCTAAGATCCTGTTGCCTATCTTGTCATCACTTTGCTATTTGAAGTCTCCCCCAGCTATTTATTTTTTTAAACATTTTATTTATTTACTTATTTATTTGTCAGAGAGAGAGCACGCATAAGCAGGCAGAGGCAGAGAGAGAAGCAGTCTCCCTGCTGAACAAGAAGCCCAATGCGGGACTTGATTCCAGGACCCTGGGATCATAACCTGAGTCTAAAGCAGCAGCTTAACTGACTGAGCCACCCAGGCATCCCTCCCCCAGCTGTTTATTAACTTTGTGCAGCAGCCCTGATTTCTTAGGGAACATTTCTAAAACTTTTTTTCAAGACCAACCACCAGAGACTCGATAGGGATGCTTATTACAATATACAGATTCCTTGGCCAATTTTCAGTTTTACTGGATGACATGTTGAAGGAGGTAGGCCTAGGAATCAGTCCAAAACTAATCAGAGAAAGTAAACTAATGGCAGACAATGTCATAATATGTTATCCCTCTGAATGAGACATTGCAATTTTAAGAGAGTTCTTTTTTTTTCTTTTTTTTTTTTTAAAGATTTTATTTATTTATTTGACAGAGAGAGACACAGCGAGAGAGGGAACACAAGCAGGGTGAGTGAGAGAGGCGGAAGCAGGCTTCCACTGAGCAGGGAGCCCGATGCGGGGCTCGATCCCAGAACTCTGGGATCATGTCCTGAGCTGAAGGCAGACACTTAACGAATGAGCCACCCAGGCGCCCCTAAGAGAGTTCCTTACAAGAAAATTACTTAGATTGGAGAAGAGTGCTAAGTTGGAAGAATTTCAGGTGAATTGGAAAGATTATGTAGACATGTGGGAGTTTGTGTTGTTTTACACTTCTCTTCTTAGAAGGTGGTATCTGGAGGATCCATGCTCACTCTAGCTATACATGGGATTTTGACTTATTCAGCTTAGATACAATTACCTGGGTTGCCTAATAGAAACTACTAGTAGAAACTGTCCTATTAGGTAGATAATGGCATATTTGACTACAAATGTAGGCAAATATTATACATTTTTCCATTTTTAGGAAAAAACATGAAGGTTGGATGAGTGATATTTCTTACCAAGTCAGAGTGGATACCTCAATGACTGGTTTAAATACTTTGTATATTTGGAAACATGCATCCTGTAACTTTGGATATGGTTTTTCCTTATGCAATTCTTACTTTCAACAAATATCTCTCTTAAGGCTAAAGTCTTTATATATATATATATATATATTTAAACCACCTAGAAACATAAGAAACCAGTTATCTATTGCTGCAGAGAGTAGTCATTTTTGTTTGAAATTGTGCTTTAACAAAATGACTCAAGGATGAACTGGTCACTTGAAACCTAAACCAACATATATAATGGGGATTCAGAAACAAAAGAAAAAGTAGCTTTACAATTTTCCTTATAAGAATAAGAAAAGAGGGGTACTTGGGTGGCTCAGTTGGTTAAGCATCTGACTACAGCTCAGGTCATGTTACTGAGGTCCTGGGATGGAGTTCCACATATCCATCCTCAGTGGGGAGTCTGCTTCTCCCTCTACCCTTCCCTCCGACTTGTGGCTGCTCTCTCTCTCAAATAAATGAAATGAAATCTTAAAAAGAACAATAAGAGGAAAACCCTATAGTCAATGAGAGAAAGGGGAATTAGAATTATAATGTTCCTTGAGCAAGCTAGTAAAACACTGAATGAAACAACCATACACCAACAAACTAGACAACCTAGAAGAAATGGAAAAATTCTCAGAAATGTACAACCTACAAAGACAGAAAGAGATAATCTAGGCAGCCCCAATTACCAGTATGGAGATAGAACCTGTAATTTTAAAAAAGTCTCCCTACAAAGAAAAGCTTAGGACCACATGGCTTCAATGGTGAATTTTACCAAATATTTAAAGAATTAATGCCAGTCTTTCTCAAACCCTTCCAAAAAACTGAAGAGTAGGTAACACTACCAAACTCATTTTATGTGTTCAGCATCACCTTGATACCAAAGCCAGAAAAGGATACTACAAGAAAAGAGAACTACAGTCCCTGATAAATATAGATGTAAAAATTCACAATAAAATACTAGCAAATTCAATTCAATAACACATTAAAAGGATCATTCACCATGAGCAACTGGGATTTATCCCTAGGATGCAAGAATAGTTCAACACATACAAATCAATAAATGTAAGATATCACATTAATAGAATTTTTTAAAAAACATATGATTATCTCAATAGATGCAGAAAAAGCATTTAACAAAACTTAATATCAGTTCATGATAAAAACTCTTAACAAATTAAGTATAGAAGGAACATACCTCAATATAACAAAGGACATATACAATAACAACATATCTGATAAGCTAATATCATACTCGATGATGAAAAATTGAAAGCTGTTCCTCTCAGGGTGCCTGCATGGCTCAGTTGGTTAAACAGGTGACTCTTCGTTTCAGCTCAGGTCATGATCTCCAGGTCTTGAGATCAAGCCCTGTGGTGGGCTCTGCACTCAGTGGGGAGTCGGCTTGAGACTCTCTCTCTCTCTCTCTCCTGGCTCACTCTGCCCCTGCCCCTCCTCTGTTTCAAATAAACAAATTTTTTCAAAAAATAGAAAAGCTGTTCCTCTAAGGTCAGGAATAAGACAGTAGTGTCCACCCTCACTATTCATATTAAACAAAGTACTGGAAGTCCTAGCCAGAGCATGCACTCAAGAAGAACAAATAAAAGTCATCAGAATTGCAAAGGAGGAAATAAAATTGACTGTGTTTGCAGATGGCATGATTTTATACGAAGAGAATTCTAAAGACTCCACCAAAAAACTGATAGATCTAATCAACAAATATAAAGAAAAAAAGTACTAATTAGAAAATTTAAGACTAGAGTAAGAATCATTACAGATCAAACGCCTACTGTACTATGTCCTTGATACTTAAATTATCTCATTTAATCTTCATAAGAACTCTGGATTGAGTGTGTTGTTAATTTTAGTTTGCAAATGATAAAATGGAGTCACAAGTATTAAATTTCTTTCCATGCTCTGTATCCTACACAGGGTTACTTATATGCTACTTGGTGGCTTTAAAAAATGATATATAGCCAAGGTAAGTAAATGCTAAAGCAACATCAGGACCACTAATGAGGAAGTCTCACGGAAATAAGACACGTTTTCCTTTGACTAATTCAGTGTAGCAGAGGAAGTCATTACCAATACAAAACTGTATCCAGGCTGTGCAGAGGTTTTGACTTCAAAATCAAGTAACTGATATTCTGTGTCTTTAAAACTAAACTAAGTAAATACTGTAGGCTAAAAGTTTATGTCATCCCCAAATTCTACGTTGAAACCCTTATCCCCAGTGTCTTTGGACATGCAGTCTTCAAGAGGTAATTAGGTCATAAAGGTAGAGCCCTCAGGATGACAGTTGTGTCCTTATAAGATGAGAGAGGAGAAGCTTGCTTCCTCTCTCTCTCTTTCCCATATGAGGACCTAGCAAGAAGATGGCCATCTTCAAACCAGAAAGAGGGCTCTCACCAGAATTTGGCCATACTGGGACCCTGATCTTAGACTTCCCAGCCTCCAGAACTATGAAACTAAACAAACAACTTAAGAATCTAAGGATGAAAATATATGTAAATTAATGCTTTTACTTTATTACACTGTCTGGCATTATATCTTTACCTGAAGAGTATTAAGGAAAGTTCAGTTTAAAAACAATTTTTTAAATCATGATATCTGTAACAAGTTAATATTTCAAAATCTATTAATGTGCTTTTCCTTGAATATTTTCTTATGTTGCCAGAGTGCTCCATTCCTCAAGGAGTCCTATGTTATGCCTGGAGAGTGCAAGAAAGTGTCATTGTTCACCTCTTGAAATTTCAGAGTTTCACAAAGCCAATTTTTAGAGATAAGAGTGCTAAAAAGCAGGTTTTCATTTTTCAAGAGCCAAGCACTTGAGAGAGTAAAGTAGAAACCCCAGCTAGTTTAAAGATGGAACCTAAGCCAGTGGGGGCCTGTGACTAATTTCCAAAATTGAACTCTGAGACTATACAAAGTTCCATTTCTAGGGTCAAGATTGGATTGACTTGGAAAAGAAAAATGGTAACAGGGTGCACTCAAGCAGAGAATGTCACTTGTTTATAGAAAACTTCCTACATGCCCCATTTGAGTACACAGGTGCTGTAAAGGCTAGTCAGTGGCAGGGAACCAAAGACTGGCATAAGGATGACCTCTAAACAAGAGACCATGGCAGGGATCAGGAATATCCACAGCAGGCACTGCCCCATGACCCAGTGCTTTGCAGAAGCAGCTGTAGCTTTTATGGAAATCAACATCCAAAAATGAAGTGGCACAAGACCTTTCACTGGGAAGCCACTGGGGAACAAATCTCAGACTGGTCACCCCTGTTGCCATAATAAGCTTCCCACTGTCTCAGACCTTGGGAAACAACAGAGACCATAGTAACCTAAAAGAGGCTCACATGTAAGTATATGAGGATTAAAATGTAAAAGCAGAAATCAAGATAAGTTAGAGGTGAGGACAAGCAATTTATGCAAAAGAAAAGTCATTCCTTGATCAAAATTTACTTGATATTCTTACAGGGCCAGAATCAGGGTGACTAAGCAAGGGTAGAACATATTCAATGATTAAGAAGTGGTCATATATCATCATTCCTATAATTTTTTTTTACTTGGTGCCCTCTGGTCCCAAGGTGGTCCATGGAATATATTTCCTACCATCTCCTCAGTATTTATTGCTCCTCAGAATTTCTAGAAATGATCTGCTTTTCCTAGGGTGCCTGGGTGGCTCAGTGGGCTAAGCCTCTGCCTTCGGCTCAGGTCCTGGTTTCATGGTCTTGGGATCGAGCCCCATATTGGGCTCTCTGCTCAGCAGGGAGCCTGCTCCCCCCCCCCCCGCCGCCTACTTGTGATCTGTCAAATAAATGAATAAAATATTAAAAAAAAGAAATGATCAGCTTTTCTCAATTCTCAAAGCTGCCTTTAGGCAGAGAAGTCAATTTGAGGTTCACAAGTAAGCACAGAGCTTTACACAGATAACTGTTAGCAGGAATATTACATCCTCCCCCCACCAAGTTACAGGTTAGAAATAAGAATTATTGAGCAAAGTGAACTGTATTAGAGAAGTGTATTTTTTTTTTTTATTTGTTTTTTAAAAGATTTTATTTTTAAGTAATCTCTACACCCAAGTTAGGCCTCAAACTCAAACCCTGAGATCAGGAATTGCATGTTCCACCGACTGAGCCAGCCAGGAGCGCCTAAAGAAATATATTTTTTAAATTTCATTCAAATAAGGAGACATCAAATATAATTTAAAGGAAAAAAAAATAGAAATTGTCTCAGAAAACAACAGAGCAAATCAATACGTGAAAAAAGAGTTCTGCATCTTGGTGATCACATTTATTGAAAGGGTTGGGAAAAAAGTTAAAATGCCCTTTAGCTTAAGAGTTTTTGAGTTATCAGCAAATCAACTCATTTCAGAAGAATCCTTGGTCATTTCTTAATACCAAAATTTATACAGATTTCTCTTTTGAATGTCTTCTACATTTAAAGAGGCAATCATACAAAATCTGTATTCCAAACATGATAAATTCTTTGTTCCAGCCAACTCTTAATAGAGGGTAACTAATACAACACCATCTCCCTGGACAAAAAGCACTGAAATATTCCATTTTGTTGATTTATACATCTCTTCATATGTTTCCTCATCAATCTCTAGAGTACACACAGTTTCTTCCCCATCTCCCAATATCATATTTAAATGCTGATCATAGGGGCGCCTGGGTGGCTCAGTGGGTTAAGCCTCTGCCTTCGGCTCAGGTCATGATCTCAGGGTCCTGGGATCGAGCCCCATATCAGGCGGGCTCTCTGCTCAGCAGGGGGCCTGCTTCCCCCCCCCCGCCCCACCCCTCTGCCTGCCTCTCTGCCTACTTGTGATCTCTCTCTGTGTGTCTAATAAATAATAAAATCTTTTTTTAAAATGCTGACCATAAGCATGTAATCTGCCTGGAAGCTCTCTGTCATTTCTCATTTTCACATAAATATGCTCATCCAGGCTGAACCTGATAAGATCCAAGGGCTCTTCTACGGCGTTGGCAGTTTGTTGCTGGTCCATGTCACCCACCATTTTGTTTCAAACCCTGCGCCCTTTTCCAAAAAATGTATTTTGAAATTTACATTTCTGCATCTGAGTCAATGCAACTGCAAATTGTAAAACAACTACACTTAACATCAGTGTTAATCATATTGTAGTTGAGAACGTTTTTGCTTTACTTTTTTGGAATAGTAGAGCATGCACAATGTGATATTCTAACACCATATACACCATAAATTTCCTATTGTAACAGCTTTATTGTTTTCTAAAAATAAATGGTATAGAAAAAGCTTATCTTGTGAATCTTTAAATAGTTTGATATTTATGAAGTTTTATTGCTTCTTCCTAATCATGCAGGAATTTCAAAGTATCTTTAAATGGATAATCAATGTCTTAATAAAGAGAATACATTAAAACAGTAAGAATATTAGGTCAGAGAATTATATTATACAATAGTATTTTTATAAGGACCCAAAATATGCAAAACTAAACATATTTTTAGGGATACAAACAAATATGCCAAAACTATTCTTAAAAGGTAAAGGAAAGAGGCCACCTGATGACTTCTACTTCTAGAAAAAAGAGCTAGGGAATTATTACCAACTTTCCTGCTGAGGACAATTAAAAGAATTGGATGAACTTTTAAAAACAAATTCCTTAGTGCATCAAACAGCTTATAATAGAATAAGAAATTACCAGACCAAGATGTAAGGGAGGTTGCAAAAAATCAAGAGAAGCTCAGCATTGAAAGTAATTTTTTTCCCCTCAGGGCATCTGCTTCTTGGAAAGCAATAGCTATAAAACTAAACTAGTTTTTAGTGGCCTTATGGGGATAGAGGAGCAGTAGAAAGAAGAGTAGAGCACACAGATCACATAAATCTGAGAGCTATTGGAATTATCAGCGCATAAAATAACTATTCTTTCTTTAATATATTATAAGAAAGGCTTGAAAATATATGTAGGAAACAAGTATAAATGTGACATCGCATATATGAAAAAAACAGACAAAAAAAGAATTCAGAATTAAAATCAAGAACAGAAAAAGAATTAAAATCAAGAATTCAATGTATGTGCGTGACAACAGATTAACACAGTTTAAGAGAATATTACTGAACTAGAAGCCAGTCAGAGAACATTTACAAAGAGAATTAGTTAAGTGAATGATAAGTCAGAAAATTACTCTGAATAAAACACTACAACACAAAAATCCAAAACAACAAAACAGAGGATAAAAGTCATAGGTGACACAGTAAGAAGCTATAATATATTGTTAGTATCAGTTAGAGAGGACAGAAATAATGGGGAAGAGGCAATATTTGAGGAAATAATGGTTGAAACAATTACCAAACTAATGACAGATACCATGACACAAATTCGAGTAACTCAACAAATCTCCATAGGATGAAATGCATGTGTGTGCACACACACTCACTAGACACAGAGTGAAACAGAAAAAAAAGAGAAGAAAGAAAAAGAAAAATTAAAAATGATCTAATGAAAGTAAGATAACCCTCAAAAGGGAAACAGACTTTAAGTCGCAGTGGAATTCAGGAGACAATAAAATGATGTATTCAATTTATCTTTTTAAAAAGTAAATTAAATTCTATATCCATATCCAGGGAAGACATTTTTCCATAATTATGTGTAAATGAGAACAGTTTGGGGCACAAAGAAACAAAACAAAGCTAAAATCCGAATTTGCTATCAGCAGACTTGGTATCAAGAAAATACAAAATGTTGCTCATTAGACATAAGGAAATCTCTGAAAGGTAGAGATTCCTGAAGGAATGAAAAAAAACTGCACAAAAGTAACAATGTCTGATTTTAAATATACAAAGTTAAAATATACAATAAAATAAGTCAAAAGATAATTTAATGATAATAAAGTATTGTTTTTTTTAATTGGGAGAAAGGTAAAGATATTAATGAACATTCTATGCTGTTAATACTTTTAAAGGCAAGAGAATAATAAATTCAGCATTGAGAACTGTAGTTACCTCTGAAAAGGCAGGATAAATATATAAAGTGGGTCCATAAGCTAGAAGGAGGAAGAGGCTATCGTCTAGTACTTATGTTGGATGATGTGCTCTTGGGTACTTATTTTATTATCATGTTTCTTAACGTATACATAAAGTACCTGGTATGGACCAAATATATTTGGTAGTATGTACCAAATGTTACATAGTTTCATTTAAAAATTACCTATTGGGGCGCCTGGGTGGCTCAGTCATTAAGCGTCTGCCTTCGGCTCAGGTCTTGATCCCAGTGTCCTGGGATCGAGCCCCACATCGGGCTGCTTGCTCAGCGGGAAGCCTGCTTCTCCCTCTCTCACTCCCCCTGCTTGTGTTCCCTCTCTCGCTGTGCCTCTCTCTCTGATGAATAAATAAATAAAATATTTAAAAAAAATTACCTATTGACCAAGAATTAGAAATTACATTTTATAAAATGATGGTCTGGCATACATAAAAGGGAATAAAAGAGCTGATTTTGAGAAGTTTATCAACAATGTATATTATTTGTACAACAGTTAAAAATCAAGCTTCTCATAATATTTTGATGATTTTATGAGTGTAATCAATCCAATTTGTTCAATTATCATTCCTCTAGTAGACTTGTATTCTTTGTCTGATTAGACATACATCAAAATGATTTTTTTTCTTACTTTCTTCACGACACACAGTTCTGGATAGTTATTACATACCATAAACACTTACACAGTTCTGATTTACCTCTCACCAATCCTGCAAATTAGCACTAAGAAAAATCAGCAAATGCATGTCCCACTTCAGAATGAATGGATGCATCTGTATGACGGTATCCTCATTTATGAGCAGACATGCTCATTCCAAACAAATATAGTTTCATCACCTTTATAAAAAATGTGGACTAGTGGATTTTATATTTATATCAAACATTTAAGAGCCATTTATATGGAAATTAATTTTCTTAATTTACTGTTATCAGTTTGATATAAAATTACATTTATTTATTCCTATTTATAGTCATTTTTGGGTTTGCATTTTTATCCTTTTTATTTAATCTCATTTTTGGATATATATAAAATACTTATAGGGTTAAAAATGTTTTATACTATATATGTACACAAACTAAAATGACAAACTCTACTATATAAATGTGTGTGTCCTTGTGTGTGTAGTACTTAGCTGATTTCAACAATTTATTGTAATATGTAGCAACTAATCCATGTGATTCTTAAGATAATTATTTTCTAAGTTTTCAGATAATCCTTTGTACAGAATTTTGACCATAATCCTAATAAGAATCATAATCCCCTTACAAGTCACTTTAACATTTTATTGGAATATGCCAATATTTCATTTATGGACAATCACTTGGAATCTCAGTAATTCTGAATACTGTAGAAGACATAAAGATATTTGAAGAACCTTCCATGTTATAAAAACTACTTCACAAATCATGGGTTTTTAAATGCATACTATTTGGAGAACACCTCAGGCTCTCAGGTTGAGCTTATTTACTCAGAGTTTAACTTTGATTTGAACAAAGTTGGATATTCCCAGGGGGAGAAAATATTAAAAAGTGGAAAATTATATTTATGTTTGGGGGAATAAAACAGCTATTAGGGATGCAGTCATAGTGCCTCTCTGACACAGCAGATGGTCTCATAGAGGAAAGACTTAGAAAGTCTTTAAAATACAACATCTACTTTATATCAATGAATATTTTACATTTCAAAAGGACCAAAAAGGGCATTAAACAAACCCAAATACTGAAAACATGGATAGATGAACCTAAGGCAATATGAGACTGATTAGAGGACCACACAGAAAAAATAATAAGTTCATTTTTTTTTTACCCAGGACTATAACCAAATACTTCATGGATACATTTTCAGATACAAAAAATCTACAAAGAAATACTGAGTTTCGCATAGTAAGTTTGTTGTTGGTAGTGGTACTGGTATAGCGATTCTAAACTGCATTGTGTTTATCAAAGAGTACTGTAAATGATAGATATATTGATGTCTTCCTGGTGGAAAAAGGGAGATAAAACTATTAAGTGGGGGAAAATAAGGAACAGCCTGTGGGGGTATATATGAATTAGAAACATCAATGTGAGTCCTTCATGTAATAATTCCATCTCTGTCTACTGAAAGAAACTAGAAATAGCACTCAGAGCAGTGAGCTCCCCTGGATCAGTCTGGGCCCAATCAGGAGATAGAAATCATAGTGTGGGTTAAACAGGGGGCTGTTTAATAAAAAATAGTTAATAATCTGGGATAGAGGATTGACTACAAGATACACAAAAACTGTATATGGTGCTCTTTGCCTGAAGGAGAGTACCCAAGTAAGGACAGCTTGGAAGGGAGCCCCTTCCCAGGGCTGGGTTTCAGACCTCACTGGTGAAAGGTGTAATTCAGCCCCATAGACTGCAGGGAAGTTTCCTTGTTCCCCAAAGCCAGAGCTGGTTTAGAATCACTAGATAAGCAGGAGGCAACCTTTCAGAGTACAGGCAAAGACTAGGGTAGATAGCAACCAATATGCAACCACTGGTGTGCATGTGTGTGTGTGTGTGTGTGTGTGTGTGTGTGTGTGTGTGCATGCATGCACCTGCGTGCACGTATGTGCATGCATGCACATGTGTGTGTGCACGCGCGCGCACACACACACACACACACACACACAGGAGGTGAAAGCCCTGTGGGCCATGAGTGAGCAGCATGGGGCCTACAGAAGCATTTGGCAGCTGTAGGAAGGAAGCCTTCGAGGCACTGGTTTTTTTTTGTTTTTTTTTTTTTAAGATTTTATTTATTTATTTGTTAGAGAGAGAGAGAGAGCACGCTCGAGCACAGGCAGACAGAGAGGCAGGCAGAGGCAGAGGGAGAAGCAGGCTCCCTGCCAAGCAAGGAGCCCGATGTGGGACTCGATCCCAGGACTCTGGGATCATGACCTGAGCCGAAGGCAGCCGCTTAACCAACTGAGCCACCCAGTCGTCCCCGAGGCACTGGTTTTGACAACAAGGATACAAAGGTGCCAAGGACTACACAATCTGGGCACGTGGTAGGGGACAGGTCCACCCTATCTCTTCCCACCTATGCTGCGGTTCCACCATGCCCCACAGGGGCCATTTCCTCCTGTAGTGACCCCTCCAGTGTCCTCTTTTTGAGAACGTTTAACATCATGCTCACTTTTCCGGAGATGTGCTTAAAGGAATTTTGTGTATTGTCATAGAATATATGCAGATGTGTGTACCTGGAACTGAGAGGTAATAAACTGATCACTGTCACAACATTTAACACCCAAATATTTGTTTCTAAATACTACTATGCTTTAAAACGATCACAGCTCCTTGAATTCTAGGTCTGGGTTGACTCTAGGTCTGGATACGGAGGGAACTAAAAGCTTGGAACTTCTTGCCAAAGACTTGCTCCAATAGCAATGGGAATAGCCATAAGCTTGAATGGGCTCCCAATGACCAAAGTTTGTTCAACTGAGCATCCAAAAGGCTAGTGACAGTGAAGGCTAGAAAACAGTTAGTTAACAGTTAGTGGGACGGTGGGGGTGGGGAGGTGAATCCATTAAGGCCACAGTAGTACTCAGAAAGATGGAACGACCAGGCAAGATAAAGTTGTTCTTTATAGAAGGATGATAGCTAAAAATATATGTGGAATGAAATAATTCAAAAGTCAAAATTAGCAATAAATAAAGCAGTCACTGCTTTAGGCAGGGATATCAAAGTATGCTCAAACCACTGAGGGCAAGTTCTTGAGGGCTTCCATATTCACTACCTTGAGAAGTGTCACCCCACTGACGATGTGTAACTATAAAAGAAAAGGGTATCTTTACCAAAGATAAATGTGGAAAACTCCCAGCTTAACTGTTAGCAGCCTAGTAACCCCAATACCGGGGCAAACTAACATTATGTGTCTCTCTGATGCGAGGTGTCATGGGCCTTCAGTATTTTGCACCAAAGAAGGGGCATTTTCTTCAGCAACATTTGTGATCTGAGCATTGGTATGACTACGGACTACCATCTCACCATCTTTCCAAACTGGGAGAGATGGCTCTTCTGCTTTGGGGCTCTGTTGCTCGATTTTTGTTTCTGGGTAAACTTCTCTTTGCTCACCATACCCATGAGAACCTTGCTGCACATCAGATTATCTCTCAGACCTGCCTCCCTTTCCCAGTCTCCAGGGACTTGCTGCAGTGCATTCGCTCTGAGTTCATTCCCTGGTCTCGCCTGCTGGGCCCTCAGCCTTCAGCAACTGGTGATTTGCCCTGAAAGGCCTACAGTGCCTTAAGGAGACTTTTAACCTGTGCTTGCCCTCACAGAGGTTGGTGGCACTTCACCTGGTAAAGGTTTGCTATGTCTCAGATCGAGTTCTCTCATTTCTCCAGCGCTAAGCTTGGCTTTCAGGTGGCTGATGCCTGGCCCCGCTCACCTTTCTCAACTCTCCCTGCTTGCACTACTCCTGCGCATTTAGTGGAAGTTGGTAGAAACAGTGTGACAGGTCAGGGCAGATTCACTCTGGCTCTCGCTCAGTGGGATTCTAATCTATCACATGATCCCATTCATGGCCATTAAAGTCGGCCAACACCTGGCTGGTTTTCCTTAATTCCATCTGTGGCAGATGTATTCTCCTACCACTGCTCCATTGAAGTGAAAAGCAAACATGTACCTCTTCTCCCCTAAGAACTTGTAGCTTTCTAGAATTTACTCTATTTGGATTTATTTGGATCCTCAGCTCCCTGATATGCTTAAGAATTTTGCATGTCTCATATATTTAGCTTGCTAAAATTGTTATAGTGGCAATAACTGAGCGTTTTTATATACTAACCATAAGTGGAAGTCTGGTGCGTTTTAAAAACACTTGTACAATACAGCTTATGCTGCTCCTCCCTAAGAGCTATACCCTATTCCATAGCTATTACTCATTTAACAACCGAGGTTGTCCTCTGCTCTTTTTTTTTTTTAAGATTTTTATTTTATTTATTTGGCAGAGAGAGAGAGAAAGAGAGCGAGCACGAGCCCAGGCAGTCAGAGAGGCAGGCAGAGGGAGAAGCAGGCTCTCTGCCGAGCAAAGAGCCCGATGTGGGACTCGATCCCAGGATGCTGGGATCATGACCTGAGCCGAAGGCAGCCGCTTAACCAACTGAGCCACCCAGGCGTCCCTGTCCTCTGCTCATCTTAAAATGCAGTTTCTTAGATGTATTTCCAACTTAGTAGCTAACAAAACAGAAAATGTTATCTTTTTAAAGAATAGCAGACCTGCATTCGTTTTCTATTGCCGCTGGAACAGATTATCACAAACTTGCTGGCTCAGAAAGCAAAGAAACCTAGTTCTGTAGTCACAAGCCTGACACCGGGCTCAGTGACCTAAAATTAAGAATGCAGCAGACCTACGTTCCTTCTGGAGGCTCGAGAGGAGACTATCACCTTTTAGAGGCAACCCGTATTCCTCGATCTGTTCCCCTTCCTCTGTTTTCTAAGCCAGCAGTGCTGCCCCTCCTTGATCCTTTGTTCACACAGCCCCAGCCCTCCCTCTGACTCTCAGGCCTCCCTCTTCCACTTACAAAGACCCTTGTGATCACATCGTGTCCACTGAGACAGTGGAGGCTACTCTCCTTAAGGTCAGCTGATTAACAACCTTAATTCCTTCCTGCCTTACAATCCAACATCCTGACAGCTTTTGGGGATCAGGACATAGATATATTAGGGGTGGGAACATTATTCTGCATACCACAAGATTCCTCATTGCTTGTCCTTCAGAATTCTCTGAAATAGTTTAGTGTCTTTTCTAAAAGGACCCCATTCTAATTCTTGAAAAGTTTATACAGACTATGATTAACCCTAATTTCATTCACAGGGAAGCCATTAAGACCATTTTAAAAATGCATTTACCACACAAAGATAGCAGCACTCCCAAGTCTTAAAATCATTTTATAGCAACATTAATAAATTTTACTGGATGGAAATGTTTTCTATGCTTTTACAACACAAGATTGAAAGTAAAATGCATGTAGAAATTTAACCTTAAATTTATTTTCTTAAAAAAATTTTAAAGTAAATTACAAGTTAAAGTGCATATTGTATCAAATATTTTATTGGCATGTCCTAACTAGCTTGAGGATATTATCAAATAGCCCTCTGATGAGGGGGAAAATATATATATGTCTTGCTTCGGAGACAACATACTATGAGGTAAATAATATGCTGAGAATTGGCTGGCAGAAAAGCAAGTCATTTTTTATAATAATCCAAGCATTTTAATGGATAGCTATTTATCAGGCTTTCCTATTATCACTTGGTATTTGAACCATAAAGGTAATTAACTACGAATAAGTGAACCAAGAAATATGCCTACACCTGTCCACCCTTTATCAGCATGACTTTATGATGCACGGTGGTAAGAGAAACGTTTTAGCTGGGAGGCAAAAAATAAAATATTAATGCTTTTAATATTGAATGCCTTTATGCCTTTGGAACAATGATTCAATAATCTGAGCCAGTGCTTGGGATTTAAAGGTGTTAGGGTCACACCTGAATAGCATAGTAGTTCCTTTGCCAGCCCCAAGCATTCTGACTTAAAACTTCTATCTCAAACTACAGTTCCTTCATATGTTTAAATGACACGTAGCATGACTTACCAATATTGCCATGCCCACTAGCTCTAAGGATTGATAGCTAGAATTGAATTTTTAAGATACTGTTTGTGAGATCCTGGCATATTTCTAGAATTGTTTAATTATAAGTAGTAAAATTTAAAGTAATAACAATAAACTGTCAGTACAAATATCAAGCTTTTGTTTGTTTTCCTAATTTTGAGAACATAGACCATCAAAGGAATCATTATATTCTGAAATGCAGCAAGATATCCTGATGAATGAAAGCACGGGTTTTTTTTTCAATGATAGAGAAATTGGGAGAACACACAGGTGTAGGCCCTAGGAAAAATGTAGAAAGTAAAACCAAAATAAGTTAACAAATAATTTAACTAAGGCCCAAAGAAGTACATGGTTTACCCATCTAAACTCACAAATACGAGACACAAGGTCTATGTCTAAAGATAAAGGTCAAATGTCAGGGGATAGGAAGAGAAAAGCAGAAAGGGGACAAAAAATAGAGGTCTAGAGCCAGCTTTCATCCATGAGCATGCTTAGTACACCTGCTTTATACCAGGGCCCCATCCCTGGATTTTCTCTTTTGTATGTCAGGGAGCAATTGAGGCAAATGTGTTTCTTGGGATTGCAGTGTATAGCCTCTCTTGAGAACTTTTACATTAATTGATAATTTAAAATTTGGAGTCCAAGTCAATGACGCAGAAGTGAAGGGTCAAGTATGTCAATTGGCATTAACAGGAATGAAATATATAAGGGCTTAATTAAACCTCCTGTGATTTTTCAGACCATCTCATGTTTCAGGCCTTGTCGGCATGGTAATATCCGGGGGAAAGAGGTGCACCCAGTTATAGGTGACAGTAGCAAAGGAAAAACATCCTGAGGATCAGTTTATAGAACATTATAAAGATGAGACAGTATTTGACATCATGGAGAAAAATCCGTAAGTTGGTATACTTATTTTCATCTTATTTTTTTCTAAAGATTTTAAAATTTACTTATTTAGAGAGAGTGTGTATGTGTGCGAGTCGGAGAGGGGGAGAGGGAGAGGAAATCCTCAAGCAGACTCCCCACTGATTGTGAAGCCTGATGTGGGGCTCAATCCCAGGACCCTAAGATCATGATCTGAGCCAAAATCAAGAGTCAGCCACTTCGCTGACTGAGCCACCCAGGCACCCCTAACTTATTTTCATTTTAAATCATTTGTTTGGCTTCACCTATATCTAGCACCTAAGAAAATCTCTGGCATATCAAGAGTCAGCTTAGCAAAACAAATATAAAGACAAGTATGCACTATGAAAATTCTACCATTCAACTAGCACAAAAATAGATACATAGATCAATAAAACTGGTTCGAGAACTCAGAAATGAACCCACTCTTATATGGTCAATTAATCTATTACAAAGAAGGCAAGAATATACAATGGCAAATTAAATGGCAATATTTAGTGCTGGAAAAACTGGACAGTTACATGTAAAAGAATGAAACTGGAGTACTTTCTTATACCATCCACACAAATTCAAAATGGATCGAACGCCTAAATGTGAGACCTCAAACCATAAAATTCCTAGGAAAAAAAACATAGGCAGTAATCTCTTTCACAGCACTCTTAGCAATACTTTTCTAGACTTATTTCCTCAGGCAAGAGAAACAAAAAAGTCATAATAAACCATTGGGGGGGGTGGTGCTCAGTCAGGTAAGCATCTGGCTTTGGCTCAGGTCGTGATCCCAGGGTCCTGGGATCAAGCCCCATGTTGGACTCTCTGCTCAGCGGGGAGCCTGCTTCTCCCTCTCCCTGCCAGTGCCCCTGCTTATACTTGCTCTCTCTGTGTCAAATAAATAAAATCCTTAAATAATTATAATAATAATTATTATAATAAACTACTGGGACTATAAATAAAACCTTTTGCACAGCAAAGGACAGCAACAAAACAAAAAGGCAATCTACTGAATGGAAGAAGATATTTGCAAATGATTTATCTGGTAAGGGCTTAATAACCAAAATACATGGAGAATTCAAATCATGCAACACCAAACAAAAAATAATAACAATAATAATCTAATTAAAAAACAGGAAGAGAACTTGAATAGACATATATCCAAAGAAGACATACAGATGGCCAACAGATACCTGAAAAGATGCTCAACATAACTAGTCATCAGGGAAATGCAAGTCAAAATCACAATGAGATATCACCTTATACTTGTCAGATGGCTGGAATCAAAAAGACAAGGAATGGTGTATGTGGCTGGCTAAGTCAGAAGAGTGTTCAACTCTTGATCTCAGGGTCATGGGTTCAAACTTCATGTTGTATGTAAAGATTACAAAAAGAAAAATAAACTTTATTTTTTAAAAAAGACAAAAAATAACAAGCACTGGCAAGGATGTGGAGAAAGGGAATCCTGCACTCTACATTATATACTGGTAATATAAATTGGTATAGCCACTGTGGAAAAAAGAGTATGAGGATTTTTCAAAGAAATTAAAAATAGAAATGCCATGTGACCTAGTAATTCCACTTCTGGGTATTTACTCAAGAGAATGAAAACCCTAGCTGGAAAAGATATATGCACCCCTATGGTTATTGCAGGATTATTTACAATGGCCAAGATAAGAAAGCAATCCAAGTGTCCATCAATAGATGAATGAATGAAGACAATGGGCATATATATATATATATACACACACACACATATATATGTGTGTGTATACACACACACACACACACACACATACACTATAGAATATTAGTCAGCCACAGAAAAGAATGAGATCTTACTACTTGTGACAACATGGATGAACATAAGAACATATTATGTTAAGTAAAATAAGTCAGTGAAAGAGAAATACCATATGATTTCACTTATATGTGGAATCTGATAAACAAGAGAAATGAACAAACAAACAAAAGCAGAGAAAGACCTATAAACACAGAGAACAAACCGATGGTTGCCAGAGAGGAGGGAGGTGTAGAGAAAATGAGTGAAGGGGAGGGAGTAGAGGATACAGGTTTCCAATAAAGAAATGAGTAAGTCATGGGGATGAAAGGTTCAGTATAGGAAATATAGTCAGTGGCATCTGTAATAGTATTTTATGGTGACAGGTGATAGTATACTTGTGGTGACAAAAGTATAACATATAGGCTTGTCAAGTCACTATGCTGCATACTTAAAACTTATGTAACATTGTGTGCCAACCATACTTCCCTAAAAAGTCCTACCATTCTGAAATGGGGAAATGTGTTACACGTTAAAATAATAAGGCCATCTAGTTGTTTACTCATACCTGCATAACAAATGGTATATAATATGGCAATAATAGTTATTCATATAGCTGTAATATATAAATACAGTTTACCCCATTCCATGAAATGCCTTAACAGTTTTGTTCAAATTTTTTGTTATGATGAATATGTATAAATTAAAACATATGGTATATAGAGGACATGCATGAATTACCCAAAAGAAAAATACTACAAATGCTTGTCTTGTTACAGGGTTGTCTTTTACTTTAAAAGGCAATTTTAAAAATCCAAAATCTATAGTCAAAATATTAGGTAGTCATTCACATTAGAGAGTATCAATATACTTCTGAACAAATAGAGTAAGTGGTTCTTGGTTCTTTTGTGCATTTGTTTTGTTTTGTTTTTTGAGAGAGAGTGAGAGAAAGCAGGGAAGGGAGGGAGAGGGAGAGAGAGAATCTCAAGTAGGCTCTGCGCCCAGCCTTGAGCCTCCTGCAGGACTTGATCTCTCCACCCTGAGATCATGACCTGAGCTGAAATCAAAAGTCCAACACTCAACCAACTGAGCCACCCAGGTACCTCTAATAAGTGGTCCTTAAAAAGACTTCCACTATTTAAAATATGCTTTCATTCACACACACACACACACACACACACACACACAAACACACACGTCAGTCAATACCCAATCTTTATAAAAGCAATTACATTTTACAAAATAAGGATAGTCCTTTGATATTTGTCTGTAATTACCAAGTATTCTTTTTGGAAAATTCTTTTAGTATCTTGAAATATTCTGTTTGTTTGTTTTTTAAACAAGAGTGGCACACTTACTATAATAGTGTGATACAATTAAAAGTACAAAGTGATTGTCATTGTACTTAGCAAACGTAATTGTCCTTTGTTTTTATAATATCTCATCCCTTTTAAAGTCACTGAAAATTTAGGTTTTTCCTCAGGGACATGCATAAGAGGAGATAGCACTTATATTTTCTAATTTAAGGAAGACATTACATTTATAGCCATTCAGCTCTGTTTTTCACTAATTAAATACCATATTCGGCAATTACTTACTTTTTGTGTATTATTTGCTTTCCTCTTATTAGAATCACTACTTTCTGTTCTATCATCATTTTACATTTCCATACACTATTACTATGTTGGGGCTTTTAATGTTTTAAACACATTTAATTTAAAAACAAACTTATTCACATTTTTATCTTTGTTGATTTTTATCACCTCTCTCAGTGTTTCCTACAACTAGGAGAAAAAAAAAACCTCTGCATTGTCAATACAATTTATCTTGATGTTTAAATAAAGGCACAGTTATGTTTAAAAATTTTTTTTTCAATTTCAGGACTACACATTTGTAAATATTCTTAAAATCTGCCCTATTATTTTCCTCCATTAAAATAGGAAATTCTCTAACACACTTAGCATAATGTGCTTTCCTGCCATTTTCTCACTTAACATGAGAAGCAACGTAGTATGTGGAAAAGCCTGAACCAGACAGATTTAATAACTTAAATCCTTGCCTCTGTCAATGGATAGTTGTGTAAATTACGACAAGTTTATTAACCTCTTTGAACTGGGGGAAATGTACCCATTCTCTGAGATCTTATGATGTTAAATGAGAAAATGAATACAAAGAACTGAGCAACAATAAAGCTTCTTTAAAACACAGTAAGTAAGATCCAAAAAAGTCAATCCACACTGAATCCACAGGACAGAGTAATTGTGAATTTAATAAAACAGTAACCAGTACTAACCAGCCCACCTAGCTGGTGGGATGTTCCTGGATTTCAGTTGCAAGATCAACCCCTCACCAAGTCCCATCTGCATGTTGACATTACCTGGTGGGCGCTGGATGCTTTCACTTCAATAACCATTGGGATACTTCTGGGTCCTATTGCTGAGGTGACCCGATAAAAGACAGGATGCCTAGTTAAATCTGAATTTTAGAAAAACCAGAAATACTTTTCTATAGTATAAGTTTGTCCCCCAAGTATTGCATGAGGAGCAGAGAGAGAAAGCAATGAAATGAAAAGATCTTTGACTACTCTTTACTGAGTTGGAAGAGTAAAGCAATGGATCCTCAGAGTCTGAGATCATCATTTCCAGGCCTAGACCGGGGGTTGCTGCAAACTTCAGCACAAGTCCTACCATCCTATATGGAGCCACATTTGACAAATCACAGGGAGGATAGCAGAGCCCGGCAGATGATCTGTCAGGGATCTTGAACTTTTTTGTGTGCACCACAGAGACTGTCTGGTGCTTGCGGACTTCCCAAAATGTTTTCCAATACACTAAATATGACATAATGGATTACAAAAGAAACCAATTATATGAAACCAAATTTATCAAAATATTTTTGGAGAATGGGTAAAAGAGGTGATGGGAATTAGAGTACACTTATCATAAAGAAAAAATAAAATAATAAAAAATATTTATTGTAGAAAAAATAAACTACAGCTTGATGGCTAAAACATTTTTAAACAAATTTTAAAACAAATTTTAAATTTAAAATTTAAAAAAATTTTAAAACAAATACTACAATGTTGGTTTTTAATTACAAGATTAAATAAAAGGAACCAATGATGACTCTAAAAATCACGGTAATCTCAAAATAATGATAGGTATAAATAATAATTCAGTTATGTAAAACAACTATAGTGTGATAAACAAATTGTGTCTTTTGCTGAAAAACTCATAGGCACTGTTAAATCTACTAGGGTATGTTGCTTAAATTCATAAGTCAAAGAAAATGCTAAATTTCAGTTGGGTATTTGTGAAAATGAAGACGTACAATTTCTTCCAGTCCAAGTGTACAAACCCCATAAATTCTAACTACAGACCCATAGGGTACAGCTATTCCAAGTTTAAAATCACTAAGATAATGCACTGGCTCTCCATGGCTTAGCATCCGCTCTAAAATTTTATTATGAAAAAGGGCAAAGTTGAAAGAGGTTTAAAGACCTCTGTAAACCCTCTATGAATTGTATCATTAACATTTGACTCTATTTCTCATCTACTTACCCATGTAACAGACCATCTTATTTGCTGATACAATGCAACGTGCAATACAGACATCTGAACAATTCCCCCCTAAATATTTCAGCATAAATATTCTTGTTTGCGGGACGCCTGGGTGGCTCAGTTGGTTAAGCGGCTGCCTTTGGCTCAGGTCATGATCCCAGCATCCTGGGATCGAGTCCTGCATCGGGCTCCTTGCTCGGCAGGGAGCCTGCTTCTCCCTCTGCCTCTGCCTGCCACTCTGTCTGCCTGTGCTCACTCTCTCTGACAAATAAATAAATAAAATCTTAAAAAAAAATTCTTGTTTGCAGTTAGTATTTCTTTTGAGGTACAAATCACACACAATCAAGTGTACAAATTTTAAGTGAACACTTACTAAATTTTGACAAATGCATACATTTATGTAATCCAAATCATTATCAGGATAGAGCACAAATTCCCTGACATGGCTTAAATTTTTTTAAAGGTTATTTATTTATTTGTGTGTTTGTTTGTCAGAGAGAGAGAGAGAGAAAGCATGAGCAGGAGGAGTGGCAGGCAGAGGAGAACCAGGCTCCCCGCTGAGCAAGGAGCCCCATACAGGACTCTCTATCCCAGGACCCTGGGGACATGACCTAAGCCAAAGGCAGACGCTTTACCGACTGAGCCACCCAGGACCCCTTATTTTATTTTTGTGTATATGGGTGATTCAGAGGCTCCTATGTGCTACCTCCCCACCTACTGTCAGACAACAAAAGTTGAAAGGATAGGTGGACCATCAGAGAACTGAGGTTTTAAACTAACTACATCAGAGCTGAAGGTCTGATGACAGAATGAATTTAAGACAAAGTAGGCTGCACTAGATGGATGGTAAGGTCTGGCCAAAGAGAAGGTGACTCTAGCCAGTTTGAGAAAAGCAAGGCACCATGATCTAAAGGCAAGTGGGTCAGCCTGATCTCCTTTTTGTGACCCAAACATGGCCATATAAAATGAAGGCAACTGGTAGATCAGGGTTGTAGTAACTATCAGAAGCCATTACTTGCATAGTCATTCAGCCAAGAATTATTAAGTAATTAGAACATATCAAATACAGATGTTGCTTTCCTGAGTATTCAAGGAAAATTGACCCTCTCCCTCAGCGTGCTACCTACCACCTAGCGTGTGTGCTTATTTAGCTGTTTTTGTGCGCTGGGCCCCACTAAATGGGTTTTGTTCATGTTAGTCATTGCCACTTCTTCCAATATTGATCACATGGACTAACAAATGACTAGAGAGAAAAAGAGACGAGGACTTTCCTCTCACACGAATTACTTCTCCTTCCTTTCTGAAATACTTAGTTTAGTTAAATTTATTCCTAATAAAATATAGGAATGTACCTCCTAGCTCTAGTGGGGCTATTAGAGATTCATCCATAACCTTCGGAGTGGTAGTCTTGGCTAGTGGTGAATGTGTGTGGCCTCTGAAGCCCACCTGCCTGGATACGAATCCAAGTTTGTGCTCACACTCGTGATGTGAGCTCAGTCCATTTATTTAACCTCCTCTCTGTGCTTCAGTTTCCTAACCTGCAAAATATGGGGGGTAATAATCCCAGAGGAAATTATTAAATGAGTTAATGCATGAAAATTACTCAGGACACATATTCAGTGCCTGATACTGCTGGTTCTATTACTACAAGTAATTCTGCGGCCTAAATTTAGCAACTCTGGTCCTGGCCAGATGAAGAAATGACTAAGAACTCTGGCTAGTCACGCAGCTTCAGAGATCCAGCTTTGAAGTGGATAAAACTAAAAAGTCCAGTCCACTCTAGTCTAGAGCAGATGAAAAGGACTTATTTTAGTTTGAAGAAATAAACCCTTTATTCCAGGAAAAGCAGAGTCAGTTTCTAGGGCATCTTAGCCCTACAGAGCCTTATCAACTGGATGTACCTCCTCAAAGGTTCAACTTTTACTTAGAATCACAATAAAAGAGGGAAAAAAAAAAGGCCAGAAATGAGGAAATTTAGACTGAGTTTCATCCAGAGCTGGTAAGTGAATGAAAACATAAGCTCTCTGGATCTTTTCCTCATTTATCAGATTAGACAGCAACTAGAAATATGATCAAATGAATCTACAGGGGGCGCCTGGGTGGCTCAGTCAATTTAAGCATCTGTCTTCAGCTCAGGTCATGATCTCAGGGTCCTGGGATCAAGGCCCACATGGGGCTCCTTGCTGAGCGGGGACTCTGCTTCTCCCTCTGCCTGCCGCTTCCCCTGCTTGTGCTCTCCCTCTTTCTCTCAAATAAGTAAATAAAGTCTTTTAAAAAAAGATTCTACAGCAGCTACAACATCAGAGAGTGAAGGACACAAACAATATGCCATTTGGCAAACATGTACACAAAGGCCAATTCTGATAGGCTTAGATATTTCTGTTTGCTTTGTTTGGCAGACCAAGATATGAGGATTAAAGCATTTCCAAGCTGCTGACATTGCTTCCACCAGTGGTGCTATTTCATAGAATATTCCTTTAGTGTGCTGAATCCAACACATGTAATGTGTTATAGATGTTATCATAAACATGATTTCTCAGCTATAACCGGGCAACATGGAATGTTCCATAGTGACAAACCCACAACAAAGGGAGTGATTCTACTCTAGGCCAAGTTAATTGTCTAGATAAGTCAAATTTACCCTTTAATTACCAAAGTTTTAGACCAAAAATAAAAAAGCTTTCTAAGAAACATTTCTACAATATTCTACAACTTCAAAAATTAATTGCAAACTATTCATAAAAAAGAAAATCATAAGGATTATTTCACCAGTGTTAAAAGGTGGCCATAACCTCAGGTGGGTTTGAAATATGTGTAACTCGTTATCCCCAAACTAAATTTATCCATGTTGCTTTTCTATATTTTTTCCTCCAGATATTGGAATTGTTTCCTGCTATCTCTTGCACTTTCAGTTTGGCAGTTATTATTTCTAACAATCATCAGCATGCCAAGTTTTGAGCTGCAGCTCTTTACATTCCTAAGCTTTCTAAGCAACACAATCAGAAAACCAAATATTATAGAAATACATTTAAAGAAAGAGGAATCAAGGTATGAATGATGGCCTGAGAAGGTTTTCTTTAAGGTTATTCAAAGTGTAACATTTATTTCAAATGGTCAGAATCTTTTTTTTAAAGATTTTATTTATTTATTTGACACAGAGAGAGGAGAGGGAGAGAGCAAATACAAGCAAGAGGAACGGCAGGCAGAGGGAGAAACAGGCTCCTGCTGAGCAAGGAGCCCAATGTGGGGCTTGATCCCAGGACCCTGGGTTCATGCCCTGAGCCAAAGGCACCACTTAATGGAATGAGCCACCCAGGTACCCCCAAAATGGTCAGAAGTTTTAAAAATGCTTTCATATTTGGGGGCATTTTGGTGCTCAGTCGTTAAGTGTCTGCCTTCAGCTCATGTCGTGATCCCAGGATCCTGGGATGGAGTCCCACATGGGAGTCCCTACTCAGCAAGGAGTTTGCTTCTCCCTCTCCCACTCCCCCTGCTTGTGTTCCCTCTTTCACTGTCTCTCTCTCTGTCAAATAAATAAATAAAGTCTTTTTTTTTAGATGCATAAATAACTCATTTTATTTGGTTATGCATTAATAATGAGGATACCCGTAACACAGTAAAAACAGTTCAAATATGAACTTGGTTTATAGAAAATTTCTGTTTTCTGCTGGGCAAAATTCATTTACTTTGCAGTGAATAGGAAATATCTGCGCTCTGATCAGTTCGGACAATTTCCTTTGTATCCTGCAAGTCAAGCCAAGGTATACACCTCTGTAGTGTCAGCTCATTCCTGGGGGTGAACAGCCCCTGACACCCCAATGAAAGGACACACTGTGATCTCTTTGGTCCATTTCCAAGTCTTGGACAGTTTTCCCCTCAGCAGAAATGGGAAACTTACAACTTATACAGAAAAATATAGAGAGTTCCCTATGATGGGTGTGGAAAGAAGAAGGGAGTCGTAAGATCGTCTGACCTAGCAACTGGACAGAAAGTAAAAGACATCACATGTCCAAATTGAGCAGCGGGCTAAGCCTTGGGAGCCATTTTGACAGTCAGGATTGTAGCTCTGCAGAAACAATAAATAAAATCTTTTTAAAAAATGCTTTCATATTTCTAACCTACATTCTGGATATATGAGCCTCTTACCAAAAAAGCCTTACATAAGTTTGTGTAAAGGGCAACAGCGACAGTAGGTAATTGTTTCCTTCGGATTCAGTGATCAAATGGAGTTAGAACTTTCCAGTTCATATTTTATATCATTTAAACAAGGGACAGTCTAAATGCGATGATGGAGAGCAGATTATCTTTTCTTTTAAATAAAAGGTCACAAAATCACTTTAGAGTGCCAGCCATTACAAAGATAATAGGCAATAGGATGAAAAAGAAGTTGAATCTAAGAGTACTGAAGCTAATGCTAAAACCCCTTTCCACTCCTGTAACTTCTTTATCCATGAACTTTACTGATGAATGTGTATGAAAATGATCATATCAGCATGGTCTTGACATCCTCATGGATGGTTCAGAATATGTATCTCATATGTGTGTGCATATATATATGTGTATAGATAGACATTTACATATGTGTGCATATATATACACATACACACATATATATAACCTATATATCTCTCCCTGAGTGATGTGCCACCTACAGCATTCTTTATAATTTTGAAGAAACATATATAAAATGATATAAATGCTCACTGATAGAGTGACTATAAAACTTTTACTTTCAAAAAAAAAATAAATAAATAAAAATTTTACTTTTCATTTTTTGTTAGAAGAATTTCAGTGTCATTTTGTCCTCATTTCCTCACTTCTATCGTGCCATTTCTCTGTTTATATCTTTCTGGGAGAAAAAGGTCTTATTTTCTAGTACTACAGAAACAAAATAACTTCACAATATCATTATGCCATAGTGATGATATAAAATAACTCCACTGGGGCACCTGGGTGGCTCAGTGGGTTAAAGCCTCTGCCTTCGGCTCAGGTCATGGTCCTGGGATCGAGCCCCACATCGGGCTCTCTGCTCACAGGGAGCCTGTTTCCTCCCCCTCTCTCTGCCTGCCTCTCTGCCTACTTGTGATCTCTCTCTGTCAAATAAATAAATAAAATCTTTAAAAAAAAAATAACTCCACTGACCCCCATAATTCAAAATTATATCACAGAATCAAATCTGTTATCATTTGACAAGTTATTTTTTGAAGTACCAGACCTTTCTAATATTTAGCTTATCAGAAATATTACCTAGGGGCGCCTGGGTGGTTCAGTGGGTTAAAGCCTCTGCCTTCAGCTCAGGTCATGATCTCAGGGTCCTGGGATGGAGCCCCGCATCAGGCTTTCTGCTCAGCAGGGAGTCTGCTTCCCCCTCTCTCTCTGCCTGCCTCCCTGCCTATTTGTGATCTCTGTCAAATTAATAAATAAAATCTTTAAAAAAAGTATTATCTATATTTTCTATATTGTTAGAAACATCAGAAAGTATTACCTCCAAAATTTAAAAAAGAAGACACTATCGGTTCATTTATATTTTACCCTTTTGGTAAGATGATTTGATGGCAAGGTAATTCTAAACCCCTGTTTCCTATGTTAATGCAGTTTCCTTAAAACTTTTGTGTCTAAACTGGAAACTTATTGTATCTTCAAGATTCTGTCTTCATGATAAAAAAAAATCATTAGGAGACCCAGAAGTTTAGTAGATGATTTCCAAACCTCCCACTTGTGATCCAAATGTATTTCACTCTAATTCAAACTAATGAGGCAGAACTGTCCTAACTATGAAAATTGTACACTGATATATCCAAGTCTCTAGGAGATACTTTAGAGGAAAACTTTCAAAACAGAAGACAGCAAAGGACATTAAAATAACATAGAATACTTCAATACCAAAAACAAAGTTGAAATTTGCAGAAGAATAAATAAAACGTTAAGAGTTGAAGAGATATAATAACTTGCCTTAAAATAGCTGATTTTGTTTCTGTCACACCCAATTTTATTACAATATTTCCTTTCATTTCTATTTATTTTATTCTTGGATTTCAAATAACTACACTTATCATAATTATTTAATTGTCCAGTGACAGATGAAGATAGTAAGTAATAACATCAGTTTGTTTAATGTGGAGTGCCTAGGTGGCCCAGGGGGTTGAGCATCCAACTTGATTTCAGCTCAGGTTATGATCTCAGATTTATGGGATTGAGCCCCATGGCGGGCTTCATGCCCCATGGCGGGCTCCATGATCACTGGGGAGTCAGCTTGAGATTCTCTCTGTCCCTCTCCCTCTGCTCCTCTCCATCCCACTCCCTCTCTCTCATTCCCTCTAAGGAATAAGTAAATCTTTAAAACAAAAACAAACAAAAAATGTTTACATTTGTTTAATGCCAGCCATATTAATACAAATAATTTCGAGTGTTTCATAATAATTCATTTAGCCAATGTGACAACTCCATGAGATAAGTATTATATCATTCTGCAGATGAAGAAAGCGAGGGACAGAAAAGCTAAGGAATTTGTCTAAGGTCACACAGCTGATAAGCCAAGAACAAAATAAAATAAACAGAAATGCAAAGAAATACTATAATAAAATTCCAGGGTAGGAAAACCTGAACTATAATTGATGAAGGCTCAGGGTGGAAAACTAGTAGAGTTTAAAAAAATCCCGGGGTTCCAGTATGTGAGGCTGGTTTAACATCTGAAAATCAATTAAGTTAACCATCATATCAACAAGCTAAAAGAAAGTCACATGATTATAACATAGATGTAGAAAAAGCATTTGACAAAATCCAACACCCATGCATAATAAAAACTCATAGTAAACTAGAAACAGAGGAGAACTTCCTCAACCTGATAAAGAATATCTACAAAAAACCCACAGCTAATGTTATACCTAATGTCAAGAAATTTGAAATTTTCCTGAGATCAGGTAGCAAGCAAAGATAACCCCTCTCCTCACTCCTTTTTTTTTTTTTAAGATTTTATTTATGTGTCAGAGAGAGAGCACAAGCAGAGGGAGAAGCAGGCTCCCCACTGAGCATGGAGCCCCATGTGGGACTCGATCCCAGGACCCTGGGATCATGACCTAAGCTGAAGGCAGACGCCTAACCGACTGAGCCACCCAGGAGTCCCATCTCGCCCCACTCCTTTTCAACACCATACTAGAAGCAGTAAGACAAGAAAGGGAAATAAAAGACATACAGATTTGGATGGGAGAAATAAAACTGTATTTGTTCACAGATGACATGATGGCCCAGGTAGAAAATTTGAAAGAAGTGACCAAAAACAAACAAACAAACAAACAAACAAAACCACTGGAACTAATAAGCAATTATAGGAAGGTTGCAGGATATAAGGTTAATAAAGAAAAGTCAATGACTTCCCTATACCAGCAATGAACAAGTGTAATTTGAAATTAAAACACAGCACCATTTACATTAGTATCCCCCCAAAATGAAATGCTTTGGTATAAATCTAACAAAATATATACAGGATCAACATGAGGAAAACTATAAAAGATTGATGAATTAAAACAGAGAAACTATATAAATGGAGAGAACTCTTGTGTTCCTGGATGGAAAGATGCAATATTATCAAGATGTCAGCTCATCATAACCCAATCTATACATTCAATGTAGTATCAGTCAAAATCCCAGTGTGTTATTCTGTGCAAATGGACAGATACCAGATTCTAAAGTTTATATGGAGAGGCAAAAGACCCAGAAGAGCCAATGCAATACCGAAGGAGAACAGAGCTAGAGGCGGAATTTATTCTTCCACAGGCAGAATTTATTCTTCTTCAAGGAAATCTCAGTTTTGCTTTTAGGGCTTTTCAACTGACTAGATGTGGCCCACCCAGATGACTGAGGATAATCTACTTAAAGTCAACCGATTATAGTTGTTAACTGTATCTACAAAATACCCATCACAGCAGCATCCACATTAGTGTTTAATTAAATGACTAGGAACTATTACTTAGTTAAACTGGCACGTGAAACTGACCATCACAATCATGTATGTATTTTCCAAATATTTTCTCCCAATTAGTAACTTATCTTTTTATTTTTTCATAGTATCTTTCAGAAACAAGAATTTTTTAATTAAAAATTTAAAAATAACCTAGGTTTTAAAGATTTGATTTTTAATTATAATTTTTAATTAGAATTTAATTGTGTACTACCAAATCTAATTAACCTTTTTTTTCTTTCATGGACTGTACTTTTTGCAATCTATCCAAGAAATGTTTGCCTAGCTCAGTTCTAAGTATTTTCTCTAATGTTTTCTTCTAAGAGCCTTTTATCTTTTAGTTTTAGATTTATACTTACCATTGATTTTACATTAATTTTTATGTTTAATATGAATTAAAGTTAAAAAAAAATCTTGTGCATAGTTGTCTAATAGTTTAACACCATTACTGAAGAGACAATATTCTATCATATTTCCTTTGCACTGTTGTCAAAAATAAATTGACCAAGAATGTGTGGATCTCCTTTTAGACTACTCTGTTTCACAGATGTATGTGTTTATCTTCATAAGTTCTTAATCACTGCAGCTTTATAGTGGATCTTAGTATGATCCCACCCCAAGCCTTGGCTTCCTGTAAAAAATTCCTTTCTGAGGAATCAAGAGATAGCTAATAATTTCTCTCATATGTTTTTAATCCACTTCCAGACAAGAACTGGTTTTTCAGACACCAAGGAAAACTAAAATATCCTTTAAATAATTCTTCAAATAAAATAACCATGTTACATTAGTATTCAGAACATTATAAGCTCCCTATTGTTCTGAACTTTGCCATTTTGGATTTTTCTTTTGCTTGATCTGACTCCAGGCCCTTTAAACTATATTTTCCTAAAGGAAAGAGCTTTCTACCATCAAAACTGATTTCAAGACTCCATCTTTAGCAACATACAGATCCTTTGAAATGACAGTTTTCTTGAAGAACCTCCCTGGTCTTAGATAAATTTCTGAGGCAAAATTGAAGGTCAGGGCTCCTGTGCTTCTTTCCTTAAATGTATGTGTGTGAAGGCCAGGGGTGGAGAGAAGGTTCGTCTTCCTCTTTCCTGAGAAATCACCACAGGTAGCAGTTGTTTTATTCACTCCCATAAGATTATATTACAGTAAGACTCAGATGGGAAAATTAAAAATAGAAATGTTCTTTGTATAAATAGGGCTTTAAAAAATAATAGGATATTATTATACTTTTGACAACTCGCAAAATAGGTTTGCTTAAAAACTAAATTACCTATTTAACAATGGAATATTTGGTGTAACAATATAAATAGCATATGTATACTATTTTCTTATTAACATGTGTTTTCTCTCCCACTGGGAGAAAGAATAAACCCTGAGTGTTTGAAAATAGACCCAGCTGTCAAATAATTAACTTTAACATAATTGGAAACCAAATAAGCATGCCATTGTTTTCCTCCAACCTGTCTTTCTTCAGATTGTTACCATTTAGTCATTAATCCCAATTTCAGGAAACTTTTAGAAGTATATAAAATCTTCTGTTTCTATAAGTATTTATATACAGATTTTGATCCAAAATGTCCACAAACGATTTCCCACTTGTAAAAAATTGGTTTGTGGGGTGCCTGGCTGTCTCAGTCAGTGGAGTATGCGACTCTTGATCTTCAGGTCATGAGTTCAAGTGTCACGTTGGGGTTAGAGATGATTTTAAAGAAATTGGTGAGTGTATTCTGAAAATTATCCTGAACACTAAATGTTAAGTATAACCAAAGATTCAGCCTTCAGCCTAGATTCTCTCCCTTGTCACCTTATCCACTTTGACATCAACTATGACCTCTTTTCTCTAAAGGTCTTGACTAGAGTTTCCAAAGGCTTTTTATCTTCCTGCTTCTTGAGCAGCATCCCAAAAGTTAAAATTCATTATCTTTCCTACTAAAGTTAATTTTCCTCTTGACTTTCCTGGATATATAGGAAGGAAGGAAGGAAGGAGGGATTTTTTTTGCTGTTACTCGGATTGAAAACTTTAGAATCAGTAGTGATTTTTTCTTCTCCTTTGATCCTCACACTACTGGTTATCTACTCATGTAGAATCTACTTTCCCCATCTCTCTCCATACCACTCCCTCTTTTTCTCTCCCATTCATTCCTGTGCTACAAGACCTTATTCTGAAATTACTACACAAACTCTCCAGGGCTTCCCAAATTCAATTCTATATTAAATCAACTTGATAAGCTAATTGTCCTTTGCTCCAGCTTTACTGTGATTATAACTATATTAAAAAATTTAAAGAACATAATAAGGATGGAAAATGGATGATATAAAAATATTCAAATTACATTTGCAGAAAGAAAAGGGGCACCTGGGTGGCTCAGTCAGTTGAGTGTTTGACTCTTGATTTTGGCTCAGTTCATGATCTCAGGGTCGTGAGATGTAGCCCCACACTGGGCTCGATGCTCAGCACAGAGTCTGCCTGAGTCTCTCTCTCCCTCTCCTTTTGCCCCTACCCCCAGTAAATTTATATATAAAAATAATTTTTTAAAAAGAAAGAAAAAATTACATTTGAAATAAAAATTTCAGTGGATGGAATTACAGCAGAATAGACATGCACAAGAAAAGATCAAGCGAGATAAAAGCATAGTGATAAAAACTATCCAAAATGAAGCACAGATAGGGAGGGAGAAAGGACTGAATAAAGAAACTACAGGATGTTATTAAATGGTCTAGAATATGTAACTGGAGTCCCAGACAAAAGAGGAAGGCAGAGTGAGAGAGGAAAAAAAAGTAAATAAATGATACCAAAACATTCAGTTTTGAGAAATTAAAATCCATAGATCCCAGAGCCTCAATGAACCAGAAGTGGGGTACAAACATAGACATACAGACAGAAAGGCAGACACGAGCACATCATGATTCAATTTCAGAAACACAGTGATACAAAGGAAATCTTAATAGTCATCAGCGATTCTCCTCCTAGGCATTTCCCGAAGACAACTCAGACAGGAAATAATTTTGCATTATTTAGTCCAAATGTCTGATACTGGGCAGATGGAAGTTCAATTTGTTCACCTTAGGGAATAAGAGAGGGCTTCATTTTTTGAAAGATGAGACAACTGGGAAGATTATTAGAACATGAATCCTGATACTGGAAAAGACAAAATACAAAGCTGCTTTCAATGGTCAGGCAAAATCCATACTGAAAGCCGGTTTGATTTAATGCTGAGTCACCTAAGTATCAACCTAGAGAGTCCCATAAATTCTTCCCAACATAGGAGGCAAGTGGGAAGTTAATTACATTATATCAAGTTTTACCTAAATTTCTCCTATTTTACAAAGTCTCTTGGAATCTGAGTTGCAAAATTATGGGAAAAGGAAAAAGAATACTTGAACAGTTGGAATCAGGATGATTATTCTGAGAAGTTCTTTTTTTTTTAAGATTTTATTTATTCACTTGAAGAGAGAGATCACAAGTAGGCAGAGAAGCAGGCAGAGAGAGAGAGGAGGAAGCAGGCTCCCTGCTGAGCAGAGAGCCCGATGCATGACTCGGTCCCAGGACCCTGAGATCATGACCTGAGCCGAAGGCAGAGGCTTAACCCACTGAGCCACCCAGGTGCTCCCTGAGAAGTTCTTTTAAAACAAAACAGTTTTTAGGTTATCTTGAATCAAGAGTTCCTAATCTGGGGGCGCCTGGGTGGCTCTGTGGGTTAAGCCACTGCCTTCGGCTCAGGTCATAAACCCAGGGTCCTGGGATTGAGTCCCGCATCGGGCTCTCTGCTCAGCGGGGAACCTGCTTCGTCCTCTCTCTCTCCCTGCCTCTCTGCCTACTTGTGATCTTTCTCTCTCTCTCTCTCTAATAAATAAATAAATAAAATCTTTAAAATCACTTAAAAAAAAGAAAAAGAGTTCCTAGTCTGCTGATACAGTATATGCTTGAAGAATAGGAGAAATACAGGGTTACTCATCTAGTGGCAGGGGTGATGAGACGACCACCAAAGGATGGGAAGCAGTAGTCAGTAAACCCAGTGTCACTCTCCATGCCATGCATTTATAGAAGTTGGTTGGATAGATACTACTGATAGGTCTCAGAGGATCTTTTTAACAAGCAGCACTGCAAACAAGTGACTAGAGGTATCTGAAAAACGGAATCCAAAAACGGAATACAATTTCCTCTCTAAATAATTCAAGGGGCACCTGGGTGACTCAGTCAGTTAAGCATCTGCCTTTGGCTCAGGTCATGATCCTAGAGTCCCAGGATCAAGTCCCACATCAGTCTCTCTGCTGAGAGCCTGCTTCTCCCTCTGACCCTCCCCATCTCGTGCTTTCTCTCCCTCTCTTTTTCACTCTAGCTCAAATAAATATCATTAAATAAATAAATGTTCTCTTAAAAAAATCACACAAAAAATGAACAAACTGTTCCCTGACACAAAACCATGACAAAAGCCCTGTTGAATGAGCCAATAAATGTGAGAGTTTGAGATCTAGATCTGGGTGGGTAAGGCGTCTGAGGATCCTACCACCCTGAGGGCAGTAAAACCACCCACAAACTTCATTTGCTTCAAAGGACAGGGCTCTTGCACACTCAGGGAAGATTGGCTCTAAAGCGAGTGATGAAACTGAATCTCCAGATTGGAGTTCTACAAACCCTGCAGTGAAGAGTGCCCAGGGTTTAGGAGGGATGGAACTAGAGAGAACGAGGTTTGCCATAGTCTAAAGGCAAGGAAATGTGTGATGCTTCAGATCTCACTTGAATTTGCTATCATTTAAAAAATTCAACCTCACTAACTTTTGCTTTTCTTCATTAGTCTCTCTTAATTGTGAAATGTATTTTGGATGTGTTCTGTGCAAAAAAGAATGCTTACAATCAGCCCTTAACCAGCTTCTCCCACCTTTTGAAATTATGGCACTTAAGACCAAAGACTCTTTTTTTGATTACTTCTCATCTTGAG
>RCUC01100933.1:0-21156 GCA_003697995.1 Taxidea taxus jeffersonii | reverse complement strand
GGGGGGCACCTCACAGAACTTCCCACGTCCAGGCCCTCCCATTGCCACTGTCTTTCCGAGGCTTGCCTCCCCCTATTCCCCTTGCATCATGATTTAAGTGTTGTGAATTGAATCCTCCAGGGCCTGTTCATCCTCATCCCAGGTCTTCGTCTCAGAGGAAAAGCTCTCCCTTGGCTTTATGGGGTGCTATACTAGTTCAGGGATGCCAAACGGGATGGACTGTTCGTGATTGTTCTTATTAGAGAGTGGTCCTCAAATGTCCCCCTACTGAAAGCTCACCCGGGCCTCATTGTAGAGAAGCAGATTCCCTGGCCCCAGTCCCAGCTAGTTTGGCTCGGTAAGTGTGGGATGCAAGCCAGCAGTCATAATCTCTAACGTGGAACCCCGATACTTGTGAGGTAGGTAGCAGTGGGGGTGAACGGTGCACTTAGGGCCCTGCATGGAGGTGCCCCGGGCTAGGCGTGGGCTAGCTCAGGAAAAATGGTGGAGTTGGAACGGGGTCTGCCATGAGAGAAATAGATGGCAGAGGCAGTCTTGGGTCCTCAATCAGGCCTTCTCATCCCAGGTTGCCAGCCTTATTAGTCTGGAAGTGCCCATTTTTGAAATGTGGGCAGTTTATCAGAAATGTCATGTCCCTCTATGTGCTAAGATTTGTTACTTGGCTCCAGGGCTGATTTGGGTGTGACTTTACCTGGTCTCCAAATACGAAGCACTAAAACTCATGCCCTTGGTGACTACTGAATCTTTATTTTTCAAATGAATCCGAATGCCCTAATGTTTTGATTTGCAGTCTGTCTCTTGTCTCTTCTTATGTTCCTTTCTGTATTCCCTTGGTGATCAGGTGTTCCTGAGTGCATCCTCTGTAGGGACCTGTCCCAACCCTGGTCATACAGGGAGAAGCCAGAGGCAGGGGCCCCTCCCGAGTGCCGCAGGCAGCTACCCTATCAGCATGGAACATGGGGCCGAGAGGGCTGACAGGGCTGGGGATATGACAGACTTTGGGATAGGAGGAGATGAGGGGGAGCATGTCTGATGTGCTCCTGGGAGAAATGAGGGGACTCAGAGCGGCCAGGCCCCCACAGCCAGCTTCCCAGCTGCAATGCTCTTGGCAGTGATTCCATCCAGGACCTGCTTCTCCCCAGGAAGTCAAGGGTGGGTCTGAAAAATAGTTCCATTCCTAATGGTTCCTAAAAGAGGCCAAGAAAATCATCAAGAACGACCTGAGGTCCTTCTGCCTGAGATCGTAGTGACTTCTCCAGTTCTCGTTAAAGGCTCTGACAAAGTGTGCAAAGGTGAGCAGGGTGCCGTTTGGGTCTGTATGCAACTTGTAGAGTACGTCACTTCTGGAAAATTGAGGCCCTTCTTCCCTGAAGATAACAGAGCTTAAAAAGATGAGACACTCTGTGTTCCTTAGTTTGTGGGAACAGGACAAATGCCATCTTAAATCAAGGCACAGTTTAAGATTGAAGGGTACTTCAGTCATGATTGTCCCATCTGCAGAGGCCCCAGCCAGCACTGTCTCCCCAAGCATATGTTCATGGTCACAGGGGTGGAGCCTGCCTCCACCCAGCCTTCCCTGTCTTTGGGGATCTGACTTACTGCTGCCTTGTGGCCTGAGCAGTAAGCCTGGTAGAATGAAGGTATTCTGCTGAATGTGCCCAAAGTTCTCTACAGTGAGGGGAAGACCCCAGGGAGTCCCTTGCTCAGTCCCTCTGAGGTAGCACACTGCAGGGGTCTCAGGATTGTCTGCCTGCAGCCAGCCCCAGCAGGACACAAGCTTTGCATAATGCCTTCCCCAGCCTAGAGATGCAGGTTTGTCCTTAGGGGGAGAGGAGACAGGAGTTCTTTTTCTGTCTGAGGAATCTGAAGAAAGTTCTCTGAGAGTTGCAGTCCCTGCCAATGCTGAGTACATGCTGCCTCAGACCCATATATTTAGGGTGCTGCCCTCCCTAGCAGTCTGTCCTTGGGGTCTCAGGAGGTGCCTCGGTTTTCTAGGGACTATCTATAATAAGAATTTTCTAGGAAGGGGGGATTTATCGTTATCATTATCATATCATCATTATTAGTATCATTAGTAGTAGAAGCATTAAAAAGACTTTATCCCCTTCCTTAAGAATTTTAAGTTTCGGGGCGCCTGGGTGGCTCAGTGGGTTAAAGCCTCTGCCTTCTGCTCAGGTCATGATCCCAGGGTCCTGGGATTGAGCCCCGCATCAGGCTCTCTGCTCCGTGGGGAGCCTGCTTCCCTCCCTCTGCCTGCTTGTGATCTCTATCTGTCAAATAAATAAATAAAATCTTGAAAAAAAAAAAAGAATTTTAAGTTTCTAATTATTGACATGGCCCTCAGAAGAGGGGGAGACAGTGGCTTGCTAAGAGATGGCAGAATGTGGTGTTTGTAGGAAATGAGACCTGATGCCTGGGCTTAATAATAATAATAATAATGTCTGGGATTAATGAATTCATAACTTCTGAAACTTCCAGAAATCCCAGGACCAGCTTGCAGATCCTTAGGAGAAATGAGTGCTGTTGGATATGCCTGGGTTCAGGCCACTATTTACTGCCTGGGTGATGGCCTCTTTGCTGACTCAGCTCCTTCTTCCCTAAAATGGGAATCATAGGCCCTCTCCAGGAGTCATGGTGCCTCCAACATCTGGGGTAGGAGGAAGGCTTCCCCTGGGTTTGGGGAGCTGCAAGTAAATCTAAACTTCTTCCTGCTTCTCTCAAAAAATGTCTGGGTATTTTCTTCCACATCATCCCATGGCTTTAAGCCTGCCCAGTTTTGCTTCAGATGAAAGTCTTACTTTAAGGGCATCATGACCTACACCTTCCAATTTTTTTAGCACAGATTCTCTGCTGTGCTAGATCTGCCCTTTGGAACATTCTTCTTGGGAAGATGACATCAAGGGACTTGTCTGTGTATTTGTTCTTCTGTCACTGAGATTACCAGATTTCCCAGGCCAGATTCATGCCCCGGGCTATTGTTGCCAAGCACTCGTTGGAATCTTCTGCACGTCGTCTGTTGCGCAAACTGGCCATCAGCAACCCAGGTTTCCCGAATCCTGTAGCCCTAGCCCTGTGACAGCTGGCACGTGCTCCAGAATCAGCTGTCTGAACATTTGGGTAGCCTCCACCTCTCCCCACACCATCCTTATTCATTACCAAGGAAAAAAGTAAAAACTTTCCCCCGGAGACACCTGCAGACATCACCACACCAAGACATTGCATGCTCAGGCATCTCCTGCTGTGAGGCCCTAGCGAGACCACAAGCTCTCCTCTGGGCTATTTTTGCCCAAGTGCATAACCTAAATTTAATCACAAGGAGACAACAAACAAATACACATTGAGAGATAGTCTCCAAATGTTTGGCCAGTACTCTTAAAATATGTCTGAGTCCCGAAAGGGAAAGAAAAGCCATGGACCTGCTCTCTGTCGGGTTGCAGGGGACCGAGGAGACGCGGTGACTTGGTGCAGTGTGGGGTCCTGGATTGATCCTGGGGCAGGAAAAGAACTGCAGTGGACCACTGGTGAGATATGCATGTGGCCTGTAGAGTAGTTAATCAGAGTACTGTGGCACCGTGACTTCCCTGATGTGATAATTGCACTGTTTTGAAAGATGTTAACCTTTTAAGGAAGCTGGGTGAAGGATTCAGCATCTTTCCCACACCAGGGTGTGGAGTAAAGCACTCAGGTTTTGGAGCCAGAAAGGCCTGGTCTGGGTTCACATCTTGCCTTTAATAATGATCAGCTAAGTGACGCTGGTTAGGTAGCATTATCTGTCAGAGCTGCGGTCCCCTTCTCTGCCAGTCCCCTGGCATTACTGGGAGCGTAGAGGCACCTGTCCGCACCCCACTGCAAACCAGGGATCTGTCTTCTTCCCCACCCTCCAGCCCTTCCCTGCCCTGTCCCTTATCTCTACCGACCTCCACCGTGCACCCTCTCATGCAGAATTTTCAAAAACCTACACGTGCATTTATGCCCAAGGTCTGGGAAGCTGGTTTTTTGGGTGAGAAACCCTCTCTGTGGTTCTTGCCAGAAGAAGTCTGAGGTAGGAGTGAGGCCTGGCCCATCCTACCATTTTGCCAACTCTGGTTTCCTTTAGGATTCTCCTTCAGAGGCTTCATGCCCCTGAAGCACACCAGCAGCGTCACCATCTTCCGAGAGTGTGTTAGAAATGCAGAGTCTCGGGCCCACAGGCTGAGACTCTGCATTTTACCAGGTGCTTCGTGATTCAAGCTTGAGAAGTCCTCCGCTTGACCTGCGAGCAGTCTGCCTTCTCGTGTGTATCTCTGTCATAAAGGGGCCGGACAAGGGTTGATGTGAGAGCTGAGAAATGTGAGCACAGGTTAGAAGAGACTTCAGGATGCATTGTTCTAGACCAGACCCTTGTGTGGAATTCTCCCCTGCGAAGACTTCAGAGGCCTGAGATCCTGCTGACAGCCCAGAATTTTAGCCAGGGCATCTGCATGGGAGCGCCTGGCCAGGGAATCACTGGGGAAGGGCTGTTTATTTTCTGTGAAGACTTGGATATCTCACCCTGTTTATTAGCCTGTGCCAAGCATGCCTGCCTCCCCTCCCCCCACCGCAGGGCTGACAGCATCCAGCGGCCCCAAGGATGTCTACAGGAAAGGATAATGGCACAGGTTGCTTTGAGACGATCGGCTTTGTGGCAAGACTTGATAACGCAGTGTGACAGGTACTGCATAGCTTGTCATTGAAACTAAGCTCATGTTTCTTGGATGATCTGGCGTGTCCAGGAACTGAGCCGTGCGCTTTATCTGCCTTGTGTTTAGCTCTCCACCCCCACCCCCCCCATAGGGTAGGACCACCACCAGCCCCATTTTACAGTCCTGGACAACAGGACTCAGAAGGGCCGATAGGGGCTCAAGGTCATGTAGCTTGTAAGTGGAACTGGGATTTGAACCCAGAGCCCACTTTCTGAACCCTATATTGTACACACTTAGGTGCCCTTCTGCAGTCTAAAGCAAGATAGCCACACCAGTGCCTTCCAGCAGGCTCCTTCCTGGGGATTCTGTACTTGCCCCGAAACCATGTGCCAGGACCCAGTGCCCCAGCTCCATGGTCAGGAAGGGTATATTGGGTGCAAGGTTGGGTTGGTTCTGGGTTTGGCTGAGAAGGGAGAGTTACAGGCCGGGAGACCAGGCAGAACATATGGGTCAGTGATGCTCATCCTCGTGCCAATCCTGGAGCCGGCGTCCAGGCTTCTTCCCACAGTGGTTGTGAGGTGTGACCATTTCAGTTGGGTCTGGAACAGTCACGGAGTGGGCTGAGCCTGGACAGGAAGTAGCTCAGGAAGGCACTGCAGGTCATGCCTCACACCGCCCAGACTCGTTCCTGTTCTGAAGGGCATTTTCCTTCCTTACCCTTCCCTGTCTAACAGATGAGCAGAAGAAAGCAGAAAACCACCAGAGACTAAATAAATGCCCCACCATTTCGCTTTAGCCCCAGGACTCTGGTGCAGGAGAGGCTGGTGTTTTTTGAAACGGATTTTCCTTTCGAATCAACTGAAAGGCTCAGAGGTAATTAGCTGTTACAGAAAGACTGTATCATCCTTTTCAAAAGCTGCCTGGTGGGAGTAATCATTATTTGTAATGGGGTGGGAACATGGCAGTAAAAATAGACCCTGGACCTCATTCGTAGGAGCTAAAAGAAAACTGGCCAATTGGCTTAATGAAAATGAGGCAGTGGGACAAAAGTTGTCGCTCTCTCACTTTTAAATGTAAAAAAAAAAAAAAAAGTCATGAAAAGAATGCATTTTACTGTGAAAATTTAGAGGAGTCAGAAAAGCACAAGTAATAAAGAAAAATTACCCTTAATACTACCATTGGAAAGAGCTGCTCCTAGTTCTGCATTTCCTATGCTCACAGATAAAGGTTTATATGCACAAAATTGGGATCATACTGATGTATAGTCTTATAAAGTACTTCTCTCACGGAATAATATTTCAGTTTTCACCCCACGTCATTAAATGTTCTTTGCAGTAGACAAATGACCGCATTAGATAAAGGCATCATAATTTAAGAACAGTAGTGACAACGGCGATGACGAGGAGTGTGAGGTTTTGTATGGAATGCGTTCTGTGCCAGGCACGATTCTGAGCTTTATGTATGAAGCTACTTTATCATCACACAATCTATGGATGAGGATTGTTGTGCTTCCCATTTAATCTTTGTTGTTTGACATTTCAACTTTCTCTTTAAAACAAAATGTATTTTAAACAACTTCGTAATAAACACCCTTTTTTTTTTAAGGTTTTATTTACTTATTTGACAGAGAGATAGAGAGCACAAGTAGGCAGAGCAACAGGTAGAGGGAGAGGGAGAAGAAGCAGGCTCTCCACTGAGCGGGGAGCCCGATGCGGGGCTTGATCCCAGGACACTGGGATCATGACCTGAGCCAAAGGCAGCTGCTTAACCAACTGAGCCACCCAGGCACCCCTAAACACACGTCTGGAAACACACCCTGTTTTCCCACAGGTTGCTGCTGGGTCAGAGGGTCTGCATATTTTAAAGCTTTGATGCACTTCCCCTTTGTCCCAGAGAGTGCGTCTCCACTCCTTTCTCTGTTCTTCTTCCCTATTGTTTGGTCTGGAGGTGGCCTGGTGGTGGCCTGCAAGGTCAGGGAGGGTGACCGTCTGCTCTCTGAGGAATACTGCAGCTTGTGACTGAGGGGTCTGGAGGGAGAACATGTCTTTAGTCGTTGTTCCTTAGGTCCCATTGCCCTGATCACTCTCTTGGCCCTTTATTGCCCCATGTTAACTCCAGTCTCTTATGTGATATCTCCCAATTAGACTGGAACACAGAACTGTTTCTCGTGTGTTTTCTCAAAGCTCAGTGTCCTACACAGGCTGCTTGCTCTGTAAACATTTGCTGACTGAGCAGAGAGGAGGAGACTAGTGTCAGTAAATATGGGTGGAGTTTACTAGTGGCTGAAATAGATTTAGGAGGGGGTGAAATCTGATCCCTCCCCCAGGCCAAATCCCCAGCCAGCAGGCCTGCTTTGGAAAGCCCATTGCCTTACACGGTGTGGGTCACTTGCTCACCTGAGTAGAGCGCTGACCTTGACTCATAGACCACCCCCCCCCCATGCACTTCAGGACTCTCTGGTCCTCTGGGGTTCACAGGGGCCCCAGAACAGACTGGGAGTGAAGTCTGGGGGTCTGAAGCCTGACCAACAGATGGGGCCACATGGGCTGCAGAGGCTGGGGCTGCCACCGCTCTCTGGGTGCGTCTCCCTGCTGCCCGAGCCTGGAGAGCCTACATGGAACTCCTGAAGTGATCGGAAATTACTGTCTGGCGGTGGTTTGGAAAAAGCAGCGTGTGCTCTAGGACATTATAGCAAATACTGGTTGATTCCTTCCTGGGTGTCAGCTACATCCTGTGCTGACCCTGGGGGGTGTAGAGATGAATCAATCATGGCTCTTCTCCTCTAGGAACTGGGGGAAGACCATCCCGTAATGGTTCTAAGATAGCATGGAGCTTAGCTGTCCGTGAAGCTGGGAGCAGCTTCTGTTCGCATCTGTGGCCTGTCCCACACAGGGCCTCCCCAGCTCTCCTCCACGCTGGTTCCCCATGAGGAGAGGGTTACATGTGCCTGGAGCCCTCGCCCTCAAGGCAGGCCAGATGGGCAGGAGGAGGGAGGGCCCGCAACCAAAGGGCCAAGCAGACATCAGGTTGCCTCAGGATCAAAAGTTGGGAACAGAGTCCCGGACGTGGCCGCGGGGTGGGCTTTGCCCCTCACTCGCTTCGGTGTTCCGGGGATTATTTTTACCATGAGGTTGCAGCCATGTGTTATTGGTATAAGTAGAGTAATTTCGAAGGTAAACAATAGGAAAGAAAATTAATCTTTGACTCCAGACTCTCCAGAGATGCCTCTCCTTTCAAAACTGGATGGTGTCTAAGTCACTGCCGCTGGATTGTTTCATAAAGAGGAGGACAGGCCCCATAGTTTACGTGGGGGAGGAGGGAGCAGCCTGCAAAGTATTTCTGGCCTCTGGTGAGCTTTGAAAGGGTTTCAAGTTTCACTGCCCAAGCAGCCTGGATTCCTTCTTGGCTCGAGCCCTGCCCAGGGCCAGGCCGGAGAAAGCGTTTGTCTCTCGTCTCAAGCGTGGTTTAGAAAATTAAGCTGCAGGTGAAAAGCAGGGAATGTGATTCTTTCCTCCCAGGTGAAGTGGCCTTAGATTTGGAATGATATTTTTACGTTTTGGAAAGAGTAACGAATCCCCAAATGGTGTGGGCTGTTTAATCAGGAGGGGTTATAAGCAAGGAGCACGTGGAAATCAGAGCTCTGGCTCTTTTTAAAGTAAGAGTTTTAGTGCCTCTGCAATGTGGTATTTTCTGCAAAGAGGGGACAAGGGTAGTGAAGAGTGGCATAGACAAAACCCCATAGAAACTCTCCCTGCGACTCCGGGGTAATGGGGCCACTGAGCTAAACGAGGGCAGGAGCCCGCTGAGTACAATGAGCTCAGGCTGCCAGGATGGGCTGAATTGAGGCCGCCGTACCCTCCCATTGCCCAGCAGCCCTGTGCGCTCAAGCCCCAGACGACCCGTGGGGCTGCCTTCCTGGGCCACTGGCCACCCCAGCGCCACCCACACGAGGTTTCCTGGCTCTGGGAGCCTGGATGAAGGCTGGGTGATAGCAGTGCGAAATCCCTGGACAGAGGCGCTAAGGAATACGAGTTTTCTCAGAAGAATCCTGAGAAACAAATGGACTGTGTTATAGCCCATGCTGGGTTAGAGACGCACAGTTCTCAGTGGGCCGTCTACAGTAGTGCTGTCCCGCTGAAACACAGTGTGAGCCACATACACAGTTTTTAATTTTCTGACAGTGTAAAAAGGTAAGACAAAACAGGTGGCATGAATTTTAATATTTTTATTTAATTCAGTTATTTCCAAAATGCTTGCATTCAGCGTTTATGCACATAATCAATATCAAAAGTACTAATGAAATGTTTTACATTCTTTTTAATGTGCTCTTGGCTGCTGTATTGGGGAGTGGAGGTCTAGAAACCGTATCACTCAGCATCTCACAGAGTGAGGGTGCAAAGCTGCCAGAATGCCCTCAGGGCCATAGGATCACTACGGCATTTGATGTACAGTTCTCATAACTTTCTTTACCGTTAAAACATAAACAAACCAAAAAAACCTTAAGGGGCGCCTGGGTGGCTCAGTTGGTTAAGTGTCTGCCTTTGGCTCAGGTCATGATCTCAGGGTCCTGGGACTGAGTCCTGCATCGGGCTCTCTGCTCAGTGGAGAGCCTGCTTCTCCCTCTACCTGCTGCTCCTCCTGCTTGTGTGCTCTCTCTCTCTCTCTGACAAATAAAGAAATAAAATCTTTTAAAAAAACCTTTAAACTTTAATAACAAGTTATAAATAATAATTCTTTACATTTTTATAGGTCTTTCCATTATAGGATACTATAATTATATATTATATTATATTATATTATATATAGAATATAATAGGATTATATTCCATATAGGATAGTATTTTCTCTCTTGCTCCTAAAACTCTAGGAGGGAGGCAGGCAGGGGCAATTCATTTGGCAAAAGTCTATCAAGGTTTTACTGGGTGATAGGCCCTGATTTCACATACAACTCCTGCTTGGAGTTCAGATTCCAGTGGAGGAGAAAAACTAATCATTGTGTCAGTATGGTTGGAACTGTAGTGGGAATGTGAGCAGGGACGATAGGAAACAGAAGAAACACCTTCATTTCTGCCCAAGATGTCGGGGGAAGCTCTTCAGATGTGGGATATTTGAGTAGAAAGTTGCAGAATGAGGAGGCCTTTGCTAGGCAAAGGTGGTGAAGGGAGGAGGCATTCTGAACATGATCCACTGGGGTTAGAAGCTCCAAGGCTAGTAGGTCCATGGTACAGGGTAGACAGAGTAGGCCACCTGCTTGATGCCCTGCTGGGTATACATAGGATGGGTTTCTGGAGCCCAGGAGGTTAGGGTAGCCATGCCTAGGGAGCTATGTATTTGGAAAAAGTGGTTTCTGAGCAAGTTCCTTAGGGAGTTGGTGGTGGGAGAGGCCCTTTCCAGGGCCTTTCCTGCCTATAGCCACCATGTCTTGTTTTGAGATCTGAAATAATGGCGTGCATGTAATCCTAACTTGTCATTACGTTCAAGTTCAGTAAGGACGTGCGCTTTATGTACCATTTGCTGTGGTTCTGTTGGAGTTATTGGGGAGTCTTGGGAGAAAAAAATCACTATTTCTGGATGATTCCAACCCCAAGTGATCTGACTGCCCAGCTGGAATCTCAGTTCAGGGGTTTTAACCCAGACAGGGATGTGGGCTCTTGCCTTTTGTCCACAAAAGTCCCTTGGCCCCCGTGAGGACAGGACAGAGACGGCACTCACATGCCGGCCAAGGCCCTGCTGCCCTCCAGGAACGGCGAGCCTCTGCTGGGCTCAGCAGTTTTTATTTTTATCTCATCAGCGTGTTCCTCCTTTTAAAGTGTGAATCCTAGTGACCCGAATGAGCTGTCTGCCTGGGCCCGGGCCAGAGGGACCAGGTTACTCCAGTTCAGAGGCGGCCCTGGGCTGGGATTGCAGGGATGGGGGTTTCCTGTGTGCCTGGCTGCAGTGGGACAGGGTGGGCTCCCCCTGGCCAGGAGCAGAAGTGACCTACCAGGCTGACAAGTTCTCACACTGGGCAAACATGATGCTAAATGTAACCTGGGGCCTGTGCTCCCCTCCCGCATCCCCTTTATAGCAGTCCTTTAAAGAGAACCAGCAGAGTTTGCAGAATTCAGATTAATGTTTAGAAACACAAAGTCAAAGGTGAGTACCTCTCAGAGTTTGGCTGTGGATAAAATTCAGGCCCGTTGGCTTTGGTATTCACGCATGTGAGGCTTGGCTGAGATTTTATCCGTGCTGAGGCATCGGAACAACACGGTTTCATATTCAGAGGCTGGGCACTGGGGCTGTGTTCTTTCCCTGGACATGAGCAGTTAGGGGCAGCTGCCCCAGCCCCTTAGGGGAGGGTATGGTAGAATTTCAGACACAGGAAAGCAGAGACCTGCCCTGCCCCTCTCTTGGCTGATGCCTGAAACCCACCTGAATCAGAAGAAAGAAAAATAGTATTTGTGGTCCCCCGAGGCTGTAGTAGGACCTGTGTTAAGTACTCTGCCTATGGGCTCGTGAGTTCCATGCAACTGTTCTGTGGGTTGATCATTGTTAGCGGGAGTTTTCCTTCCAAAGGGCAGTAGTTCTCCAGGTGTGGTCCCATCAGCCTCACCTGGGAACTTGTTAGAAATACAGATTCTTAGGGGATGCCCATGACCTCCAGAAATGAGGACTCTGAGGAGGGGCCCAGTTTATCTGTGTTTTCACAAGTCCTCCAGGCGATCCGGAGGCACTCTAAAGCTTGGGAACCCCCACCCGAAAGGTAAAGAGCACAGACCTGGGGCTAGTCTGGGCTCAGGTCTCAGATGTGTGGCTTTGGGTGAATTGGGCAAATGCTCTGTGCCTCCATGCCCTCATCTGTAGGTTGGGGGGTGGGTATTAATAGTGGGAGTACACTGACATGTGGATTCCATTAAATAATTTATATTAAAACTAGGGATGGTCCTAGGCATATGCTCAGCACCCGCTAAGTGATTGCTCTATCTCAGATTCGGCTTTGATCCCAGGTCTGAACTCAGGGCCATTTACTAATTTATTGTACAGGCTGTTTTGTGGAAACCTCATTCGTTTAGCACCTCATTCTGCAAAAATGTCAGATGCTCTGTAGGTCCAGGCTAGCAAGGATGTCCCTGTCTTATTGTCAACTCTGGTACCTTATTAGGAGCTGCTGGAAGCCTGAGAGAAGGATTTTAAGGCCACACCTGATCTTAGCATATATGTGTCATTATTGATTAGTGATGGCTGTTCTGGGTGCCCGCAGAAGGGTTCTTCCTTCCTGCCGTTGGTGGTTGTCAAGCAACTTAGAGTAAATTTCTTTTGCTTTTTTTTTTTTTTTTTTAAGATTTATTTATTTGGGGTACATGGGTGGCTCAGTGGGTTGAGCCTCTGCCTTCTGCTCAGGTCATGATCTCAGGGTCCTGGGATTGAGCCCCGCATCGGGCTCTCTGCTCGGCAGGGAGCCTGCTTCTCCTTTTCTCTCTGCCTGCCTCTCTGCCCCTTGTGATCTCTCTCTCTCTCTGCCAAATAAATAAAATATTTTATTTATTTTTTTTTTAAAGATTTTATTTATTTATTTGTCAGAGAGAGCAGGAGCGAGCACAGGCAGACAGAGAGGCAGGCAGAGGCAGAGGGAGAAGCAGGCTCCCCGCCGAGCAAGGAGCCCGATGTGGGACTCGATCCCAGGACGCTGGGATCATGACCTGAGCCGAAGGCAGCTGCTTAACCAACTGAGCCACCCAGGCGTCCCTACTTTAAAAAAAAAAGTATTTATTTATTCAAGAGGGAGAGCAAGCAGAGGGAGGGGCAGAGAGAGTGAGAATCCAGAAGCAGACTCCCTGCTGAGCATGGTGCCTGAAGCAGGGCTTGATCCCAGGACTGGCAGGTCATGACCTAAGCTGAAATCAAGAGTCAGTCGCTTAACTGACTGAGCCACCCAGGTGCTGGTAAATTTCTTTTCTTTTCTTTTCCTTTTTTAAAGATTTTTATTTATTTGAGAGAGAGAGATACCGAGAGACAGCACAAGTTGGGGGATCATGACCCTGGGATCATGACCTGAGCTGAAGGCAGATGCTTAACCGACATTGAGGTACCCAGGCACCCCCGCCCCAGTAAATTTCTGATCCTTTTCTGTTATTGGGTTTTAATGGGAGGCTGTTAAGAGTCACCACTAAGTGCTACAGGCCAGAAGAATTATTGTGGGATACGTGTGTTCATGGTGGGTTAGCGGGAGTCTGCATGTGGTTTGTGGGTCATGTCTGGCCTAATGTACTCCTTGGCCTGGTGCTGTCCATTTTGGGACTTGTGAGTGACCGTGGCTCCAGAAAGGGACCAATTGGGGATCTGAATGTTCTGAATCTTGGCGAGATATCTGTGTATTTTATCATGATTAATAGGAGCTTTTAGGTCCATTTTGCAGATATGGAAAGGGTTCTCACAGCTTAAACAACAGAATTTTCTTTTCTCACAGTTCCAGGGGCTAAAAGTCTGAGATCAAGTTGTCACCAGGGTTGGTTTCTTCTGAAGTCTCTCTCCTTGGCTTATAGGTGACTGTCATCTCCCTATATCTCCACATGGTCTTCTCTCTCTAGCTATCTGTATCCAAACTTCCTCTTCCTAAGGACACCCACCATATTGGATTAGGGCTACCCTATGGCCTCATTTTGACTTATCCCCCACATTAAGCACTCTGTCTCTAATTACAGTCACATTCTGAGGTACTGGGGGTTAAGACTTCCACATATAGATTTGGTGGAGGGCAATTCAACCCATAATACCAGGCCTCAGATTATCCATGTGGGTCTTTCACAAAAGGGAATCTTGCCTAGGCAGGTTGACCTTGAGGTGACTGAGTTCACTGAGTGCAGAGACAAGGAAAGGAGAAGCTAGCTTAGAGGGGGTGGAGGAGCACTCTGGGGAGCATGACATTTTGGACATCCTGTAAACATGAGTGTTTATAAAGCAGAGAGATAAACCGAGGTAGAGAAGTAGGCAGGGGTGTGGAAGGAAAGGAGGGACCCTGGTTTGAAGAGGTGGTTAGTTGTAATAGTTAAGGCAAGAGATAATGTTGTTGTCATGACTTACTCAACATCCATTTCCCCCACTAGAAAGGGAAGCAAATAGAGAAGTGCTCTGCCTGGTTCCCTGCTGTGTCTTCAGCCTAGAACCATGCAGGGCACAAAATACCAGTAAATATTTGTTGAGTGAATACAGGAAAACATGATGGTAAAACATAATATAAATGCACTGTAATTAAAGTAATGTTAGTATATGTGTGGAGACACAGATAAAAGGAACAGAATTATATCTCAGAAGCTAACCCTAGTATTTATGAGCTTTTAATATATGATGATGGAGCATCACCAATCAGTGGGGAGAGGGGATGAATAATTATTCAATGACTGATGCAAAATAATTATATCCTTTCCTCACAACATGTATCAAAATGAATTCCAATTAGACATGTCAAATTACCATGAAAAATCCAAGTAAGTATGTAGGACCATAGTGAAGAGTTGGCTCTCTAAGCACAAAGCACTGGGGGAAAATTCAGAATAAAGAGTTGTGGATTGAACTACTTTTAAGAATTAAGCGTATAACTTAAGGCCTGTATCACGTGGCTTAGAAACAAAATATATCGTCAATGTAGACATTGAAACATGATAGAAAAATATGTTTGAAGCCTTTAATATGCAAAGTATTGCTTATTTAAATCTATGGGGGAAAACTCATTAATATCTCAATAGAAAAATTAGCTAAAGAGATACAGATAATGTGTAGAAGAAATATAAGCAATGATAATATAGGGGAAGATGTTTAATTTAACTGCTATCAAAAAATTGCAAAGCAAAATGAGATATAATTTTTCTCCTGTCAGGTAACCTAGCAGAGGTTGGATTGCAGAGGGCACTTTGCTAAAGTGCTGGTGGGAGTTTAGCTGGAGAAAGCTTTTCTGGCATAACATTTTTAAAGAGGCTTAACTCTATACATATCTTTTGCCCTACTAATGCCAACTCTAAAATCTAACCCAAGGTAATCAGAAGTACATGCAAAGATATTATTAGAAATATGAGCTATGTGGGGGAAAATCTGCATGTCCAGCAATAGAGGAAATAGCAATTCGGTTATGGTACATTCACACAGGAAATATCACATAGCCTTTAAAAATAAGTTTTTAGGGGCGCCTGGGTGACTCAGTCGTTGGGCGTCTGCCTTTGGCTTGGGTTGTGATCCGAGGGTCTTGGGATAGAGCCCCACATCGGGCTTTTTGCTCAGTGAGGAGCCTGCTTCTCCCTCTCCCACTCCCCCTGCTTGTGTTCCCTCTCTCACTGTCTTTTTAAAAAGATTCAATTATTTATCTTAAGGAGAGTGTGTGTGTGTGTGTGTGTGTGCGCGCGCGCACATGTAAGCAAGCAAGTGGGGGGAGGGGCAGAGGGAGGGAATCTTCACCTGCTGAGCATGGAGCCTGACTTGGGGCTCGATCTCACGACCCATGAAATCATGGCCTGAGCCAAAATGAAGAATGGGACGGGTAACCGACTGAGCCATTCAGGTTCCCCCCAAATAGTTTTTTAAGATTATTTCATGCAGCAGATTTTAACTAAGGGCCTTTATTTGCATCATGCTCACTAATGTCCCATTGGCTAACGCAAGTCACGTGACCAAGCCCTGACTCATAAGCAGTGAGGAGTGAGGGCCACCGGCCTGTCAGATATGTTGGTATTATGATTGCAGTTTCTAAACACAAGACACACAAAAACACACACATCTATGCAAATAAGACAGAATGTTATCAATGGTTATTTTCTAATTTCTTTTTCTAGAAAATTTCAAAATTTTCTATAATGAGTATATATTTTATCACAAGCAAAAGATATACATTGAATTAGGAAAGTATGGCTATGGCTTTGGAGAACTTAGTATACGATAAAGGTTAGATTCAGAGATGGTTGGGTAGATAGAATTAACCTGTGTTGGTGGCTTTCAGGTGATGGGATATGGCAGGGAGTGGGGGGGTTCAAGAATAATGGCACTTGGGCCTTGGTTGGATGGTGTCTAAGGTGGGGGAAGTGGGTATAGGGCGGCTTTGCTGGGGGAGCTCTCACTTAATGTGTTGAGTTTGAGGTTCCTCTGAGGCCTATAGTTAGAGTCCAGCAGATATTGGAAATACAGAGGTGGAGTTCAGCAGGGAAGTAGGCACTGGAGAGAGAAATATATCTTTTGAATCACTGCTGGTCATTGTGACAGAGAAAATAGGATTGGGTCTTTGAAAATATGATTGGACCCAACATTCAAGGCACTGACAAGACAAGTGTCAGGCCAGTTCCAATTCCAGACCCTGCCTTAGTGTGGCTTCCCTCAGAGGACCCTTGCCCCAGCCCCAGACTAGGTTAGCCACCCCCCACCCCATGTCCCCTCATATGCCCTCCAAGGACCTTGTGCTTCTCTTTTGGCTCTTTTGGAGCACTTGACACGTTTCTAATGAAATGACCAGTCATGTAGTTTGTTCATCAGCGGGAGTAGTCCCCCTGGGTCGTCAGCTGCACACGAGCAGGGCAAGCCCTCTCTGTCCACTATTGTTAATCACTGCTGTCTGGCAGGGGTTTTCAGGGAGAATGAATGAGTAGAAGCATGAGGCAAGCATGCCAAAGAATAAAAGGGTAAGAAGGATTCAGAGAAGCTGTTGGGGGTCTGGGAAGGGTTTCAAGGAGGGATCAGGGGCCAGAGCCAGGTAGTGGTGAGAGTTGGAGAGAGATGGGTTCTAGGAAGAGTGGGAGCGGGTCCGGGGGAGGAGAACGTGATCAGTCTTTCAAGAGCACAGGTGGGTGAATTGGTCTTGGGCAAGGGGAGTAGAAGCTCTTCTGAGTGGCCAGGATAGTAAAGGGGATGGAACAGGCACATAGGAAAGAGGAGGCCATGGAGTAATTCAAATGTCGTGGTTCGAGGCCAGCTGAGCTGAATACTCTGTGACGTCTGATTTTTCAAACCGAGTGTCCACAGGAAATAGGTGCCCTGTTTAAGAAACAAAAGTTGTAGTCCTATGTGGCAGCCAAGCCACCAAAAGTCTCCCCAGAGAGCCCTCCTCACCAAGGTGGTGCCAAGGCTGGTGCCTTGTAAAGTTGGGCCCTGTAAAGTCGTCTATGTTGAAATCTGCATGAAAGTGGCATTCTTAGTGAGAGAGCATATTTCTAATTCGGTGATTCTTCAAGTATGGTTCCCAGTCTGGCAGCACTTGCCTCTCCTGGGAACTTGACAGAAATGCAAATTCTCAGGCTTCCTCTCAGACCTGCTTAAATAGAAAACTCTAGGGTGGGGGCCGAGGACCACTGTCTGAACTCCAGAATGCAAGCCAGCGGCTCTTGGAAACCAACTCGCTCCACCGATGCTCAGGCAGCATCCTCCAAGAGCAGGGACGCCTGCTTTCTTTCTGCCTGCTTCCTGGAAGAGGAAGTTGTCAACTTAAAACCCACTTTGGAACTTGAGGCCCCTGTCTTGCAGAGGCCCCTTCCGTATTTCATATGGGGCCAGCAGTTTCCGCGGGGATCCCAGGCAGCTTTCTGGGCCTGACTCTGCACAGGAGGTTCTGAGCCAGCTGGTGAGGGGAGGAGAGATGGGAGGGGGGCTTCTGGGTCTCCCTGAACTCAGTATTTTAAATTAAAGACAGTAAAGAACTGGAGAGACCTGAGTTAGAGGCTGGAGGATAAGGTTTCACGCTGAGCAGCTGGAGTTCATAGCAGATTGCTTTGAAGAGGCCGTGAGATGCTGTCCTTTGACAAAAACAGGTCCCAGCCCCCCAGCCGCTGTCCTCCACGTGACTCGGCACCCCTCGGGGACAGACACCAAGCCCCTCTTGCATCTTGGGTTCCCTGGAGATGAAAGCTTGGCAGCGGTGACTGCTGCTGTTACTTAAGGGATTTAACTTCTTAGCTGCAACTCCCTGGATGCGCAAACATTAATTGCTAGAGAGACGGAGGGAGTTTTCTCCCTTCATAATTTGGAGGGACAGATATCTGAGACAGACATCCAGAGACCAGCCAGATCCCACACACATCTGGAGCTGACTTTAAAAACCAGGGGCTGGAGTTTTACAGGTAACCAAGGCTCCCGGCAAAGAGTAGGTAGCCATTTGTCCCTGCAGGATCATGCTCACTCTCCTTCCGAAAGCCCGGGGATGTGCTGTTTTGGAAGCCTTGCCCCCTGGGGTTAGTGTTCCAGTCTGTTTTGCACTGTTGAGTGCAGTGTTGTGGTTAGATCCTGAGGACCCATGGCTGGCACCGGCCCCTGACATTGGGATTATTCCTGGTGGGAAGGCCTCTAGGCCAGTGCCTATGCTTTCACTTGGGAGCTCCCTCTTCCCTTCTGGAAAACCTCTGGGCCTCCCTGTAGACTGCAGACTTGTTCCAATCTGACTAAATTCTTTTGCATTGTGCACAGTTGCATCGCTACTTCTTTTGGTGCCCAAACCGTAGGGAAGATGGGAGTCCTCATTTCTGGTTCTAGTTTACCTGGATGACTTTGAGCCAACAAGGAGATCTTTCAAAATACTCTTTTTTTTTTACTCTCTCTGAAGTAAGTAGGCTTCAATCATACTTCTTCTGGCTGGTGGGGCCCTAGACAAAAATTTTTTTGGCAAAATATTGATAGTACTTGTTTATCAAGAATTTGGGGGAATTTAAAAGCCTTGTACATACTGTTCTGGTATCTCCAGAGAAATATATCCAATTAAAAAAGGAGAGGGAGGAGAGGGATGGTTTGAGAACTTCCACTAAGGTACAGAGGTTCAACTGTTCATTGATTACCCTGCACAGGGCTGCTGAGCTTTGCCACCCCCCCACCCCCTCACCCCCCTCCCCACTCCAGGCTTTGCAGTGTGACTCCTAGGTGCTGCAGGATATTCCCTGGGACTGCTCCCCTCCCTTGCCATCACTCACTGGCTCTAATGAAAGAATAATTAAAACATTCAGTTTCTCTGGTGGACAAATAAATGTAAATTTAAACAGCTTAATTACATCTTTTCCACCTGTTGGATTAGTGAGTTTTTACATAAATTATACAGGCCAGGGAAGCGGATCATACAACTGGTAGCAGAAGTCTAAGTCTGCAGAGCAGTTTGCAAAAGTTTTTTAAATCTTAAAAATAGGGGTGCCTGGGTGGCTCAGTGGGTTAAAGCCTCTGCCTTCGGTTCAGGTCATGATCCCGGGGTCCTGGGATCGAGCCCCACATCGGGCTCTCTGCTCAGTGGGGAACCTGCTTCCCTCTCTCTCTGCCTGCCTCTCTGCCTACTTGTGATCTCTGTCAAATAAACAAACAAACAAAAATCTTAAAAAAAAATCTTAAAAATACACATAGTACTTGACCTCCTGGAAATTTATTGTTGGAAACAAAGTTATACAGAAAGTAGTATGTTCAGAATTGTTCACCGAGGTGATAGAACACTGAAAAATTTGAAATACCTGCTGGGGTGGAAAAATTTTTGTTCTACCCTTCTAGGTTCTTTGGCTGATCTGACAAATTGACATAAGATAGATTAACAAGAGAAAAATAAATTTTGAATTTCATACCTCTGAGAGCCTCATAAAAATACAAGACCCAAAGGCAAGTCAGGCAGTTGAGGCTTATATGCCATCTTGAGTTAAGGAATGGGCAAGGGGCCTGGGGCTTCAAAGGGGAGGAGGGTGATTCATAAAGCCGTAGATGCAAGATGTGAGCAGATGTTCGATAATTAGCTGTTTGCTCTGCCATATAGATGGGTCATTCACATAGAAAGTTATCTCTGGTAATAACTCTCTTTCTGGGCCAGGCTCCATATCTAAATTGTTTATGGTAGTTAAGGGAGAGGTAAAAGTTTTTCTTGAATCTGCTGAGTCTTGATTGCCTTTAGCTAAAACAATCCACATGCCAAAGTGGCACATGGTGGGACAACCTATTCTGCTCCCTGTCACAGATTAGATGTCCAACAAAGATTATTAAATATAGCTTATATCTATATTTATATCTCTTTATCTCCATTAAAATTATATCAAATAATACTTAATGACATGGAATCATGCCAATTAATAATGACAATAATTTATAACATAATGGTAACTTAAAAATAATAGGAATAGCACATACAATATAATTCCAATCTTCCAAAATGCATATATTCATCTTTTTCAAGTCTAAAAGGGTATAGATGAAGTTATTAATGATAATTCCTGAGTGGCAGAATTATGGTCAATTTTTTTTCCTGTCTCTTTTTGTATTTTCTAAATTTTCTCATATAAATATGTGTCTTGCAAATGACTTCTTTAAAAGAAGAAATGAAAGACTGCTGTGAAATATGCCCTCATAATTGTTGCTTTAAACAACTCCCTGCCCAGAGAGTCTTACTGGCTCATTTGCAGTATAAGGAGGAATGAATGTTTACTTTTTAAGCTGATTAATGAGGCCATTGCTTCTGACAAAACCCAGGGGTGGATTTTGTCTGGCCTAAAAGGAAGAGAAGCCTAGCTAAGAGATGAAAGGTCAACATTGAAGCCAGATGAAAAATTTTGGCTGGAACATTAAGTTGGAATCACAGACCCTGCATTGTGTTAGATAACTTTGTAATTTCTAGTATGTTCTTGAAAGTGGAAGTTTTTTTCTCTTACACATTCAGTTAATCACTCTTACTCTTTCCCAGTAACTAAGTTCTTAAGAAGGTGCCAGTGCATAGGTGAAACCAGCAGCAATAAGCCTCCTTGGGCAGCCATGGCACTGGGGTTACTGAGACGTGGGCAGTGGGCTGAAAGTGTCACAAGACAAGCTGGTCTTATTTGGTTTTGAAGGGCACCTGGAGAAATCATTTATACTGAGTACTATGTGAAAATAACACTCTTTTCTTGGCTGAAAATATGTGATCAAACATAAAGTGGAGCTTTAGAAATATTCATTTCATGGTGGCTTGATGGAAACATTAAAAGGTGGGAGAGTTGAAGCTGGCGGGGAAGAATGGCGATTTAGTCCAGAATAAGGGAGGCTTTGGTTAATGAAAGTTCCGGGACAGCCTTGAGAAAGGCCTGGAGGACACGCATTCATACTGGTGGACCTTCAGTAGAGCTCCAGGGTGGGCTCCCACACTGGAGTCTGGGAGTCTGCAGGGAGTGGTTCAGTTGAGAATGAGAGGAATTACTTTGAAGCCAGCCTTTGTGTGAAATACTAGACAAATCACTGGGCTCTGGCTTACTTTGCAATGCATTTTAAAAAAAAGAAGAAAAGAAAAAAAGATGGGTAGATGGGTGGTTAGGACAGATGTGTGATAAAGCAAATAGTGTGAAATGCTAACGATTATAGAATGTGGGTGGTAGGTATGTGTTTACTGTAGAGTTTTCTGAATTTTCCCAAAGGTTTGAAAATTTTCATAATGAAAATATCAGGAGCAAAAAGAGCAACTAGTTGGCAAAACCTAAACTTGGGACATTTACAGAAAAACTAGGTAACAAAGAATCCCCCATGAGTCCCAAAATACAAAAAGGGTGTGGATCAAAAAAAAAAAAAA
>ML097133.1:9396-60245 GCA_003697995.1 Taxidea taxus jeffersonii | reverse complement strand
GAAATGGTCCAATTTCATTTTTCTGCATGTGGCTGTCCAATTTTCCCAACACCATTTGTTGAAGAGGCTATCTTTTTTCCATTGGATATTCTTTCCTGCTTTGTCGAAGATTAGTTGACCATAGAGTTGAGGGTCTATTTCTGGGCTCTCTATTCTGTTCCATTGATCTATGTGTCTGTTTTTGTGCCAGTACCATACTGTCTTGATGATGACAGCTTTGTAATAGAGCTTGAAGTCTGGAATTGTGATGCCACCAACTTTGGCTTTCTTTTTCAATATTCCTTTGGCTATTCGAGGTCTTTTCTGGTTTGATACTACTCTGTTTCAACCTCTATATTAGGTTTTGAGAATAGCCAATGAGGAATAAAGTTATGGTCTCTGTCCACAAATCCTTGGGTGAGTCTTCTATTTGGGCTCCTGCTTAGAGCATCTCCTGAAATCCAATCTGGGCAGTACATTAGAGTCGCAAGACCTGCTTCTTTCAGGAGACAAAATGCCTTGGTTCACTGTGCAAGAACTTCTCAAAAAATGAATTGGCAATGGTAGTCCCATTGGTGACATCCCTTCTAGAATCATTAGACTTTTTTTTTGTTGTGGACACATGTGCACATCAAATCTGTTGATTTCTAGAATCATGAGACTTCTTTTTTGTTGTGGACACATGTGCACATCAAATCTGTTGATTTTATATACCCCTAGAGAATTCACCAGGTAAAAAAGAAGAGGAAGCAATTTTCTTTACTATACTACAGTATCCCAGGGGAATTCTCCTGATACAATTCTCAGACAATCTTACGAAAGGAGTCTCCTTAGCTGGAAAAAATACTATGTTAAATAAGAAAAACAGATATGACATACCTTCTAAACTATAGTGCTCAGATCTCCCTAGATGTTTGGTCCTCATGAGGTCCTGTTGTTCCCCATTTTAATAATTTTAAGGAAGCTGAAAGGCTAGTATGAGACATATGGAAAGAATAAAATACCACATTTGTAAGTCTTATTCCTTTGTCCATTCCTTTAACTTTTTTTCTTTAAGCAAGTCAAAACAGTGTTCTACTTGAAAACAAATTCCCAAGATGAAGTTCAGCTCTTGGAAAAATTCAGCAAATCTAGAGAATTGGTGGTTTTATGTGGGTAGTTGGCCAGTCACTCTCGGGGTATTTAGACTTCTGTTGCATGAGGAGATAACACCAGATGGTCCAATTTCTCCCCTCACTAGAATCACCCAAATTCTTTTCAAAGACAAACACTTGGTATCCTCAAGCTTGATGTACCAAAAGACAAAGTGTGAGATGAGAGTAGAAAAAAAAAGAATGAAAAGTTCAGTTCATGGTGTATTTCTTAAGTCATCCAAAAACTGAGAGTTTGCATGATGACTATATTGGTGGTACTCATGTAGTTTATCGGTGAATATTGACCAATAATCATTTATTTTGTGCTCCTCACTTTAATAGTGGGTGTTCACCCCTATCTTACCAGAATTTCACTCGGCTACACACACTGATACTGTTCAAATCATAGGCTCAGTCACTTCTAGCTTCTGATCTTGACTACATCTTAACTAAGGCTGGTAACATTAGCCTCATACCCAGATCTGGCAAATATTTCATTTCTTTAATCCTTCCATCTGATGTGCCAAGGGCTTGCCAAGCTTCAAGCCTCCCTATTTTTGAGTTTTATAGACAAGAGATAGCTTCTGCTCTGCTTTCTTGTTTTGCATGCTAGTTAGTCTTTCTTTAGTTAAGCCCTGATGGACCTTAATTTTCATTTTTCACAGATGGCTGTTCAGCCATGCTCCTATTCACAGCCTGCTTATCTCACTCATTAATGAGGAGATGTTGAGGTACCTGAAGGGATGATTAGGCCGTTCTGGACTCTTGAGGTTTTTCTGCAATGTCCCATGGGGCAGCAACCTAAAGACCCCCTGCAGCAATCTTTCAGTGGACAGATCTGAAGAAGCATTGATACAGAGGCATTTCACAGAAGAGCCAGACAGAAGGACAGCACCTTTCCAGTCCCACCTTCAGTCTATGGAGCACACAGGGCAGTATACAGGGTTGAAGATTTTCTGCACTGCACATGATTTGCTTCATTTCCTCATTGCCAAGTCTTTGCCTTCTCCTTTTCCCTGCCTCTGCTTAACTTCAAGATATATTCATGATTTTTTTTTGGTTGTACGTCCAAATGTCTATTCCCCTGATCCCTCAAGTTCAGCCCATTTCTTCCATTACAGCACTTTAGGAATTAGAACTACTAGTAGTGACTCTCTGGCAAACCCTACTTCCTCCTCTTATTCCTACCATCAGAGCCAGTTTCCTGCACGGAAAGCTTGTTAGCAAACTGTTGGCAGAGACGCAATTCTACCGGTTGGAAAAATGGAAGCTTCATTGGGGCAAGCTTGATGGAAAAATTATAAAATGTTAATGGTTGGCCTAAACTATTATTAATTCTTCTAAAGGATCCTAGATTCTATAATTCTAAGTACAGCATTCTGAAAAACAAATAGATGAAAATGTTTTCCAGGAATAAATCAAGAGTTGTACCTATAAATTTGGGATGATTATTTCAGTGTTGAGGATATACATGTTCTTAATACTGAATTTTTGGTAGATATGTTGAAGGTTAGTCAGAAATTTATATCCAACCCTGGGATGTTGCTGAATTGCTGTGTGTAGCAGCATACAGCATCTGAAATGGGAAATAGAAAATGATTTAAAATCTGTCATGCTTTGATTTAGAGAAAATCAGTCCAGAAGACTTAGACAAGGGGTTTGGCTTAAAATCTAGCATTGTCACAAGGAAAGATGACTAGATACAGCAACTGGCTGTATTAATGTGGGTGGGGAGAAATTAAACATAAAGATGATATCAGGCCTTCAGAATTTAAGATATGTCATTGTAGGTGATCCCTTGAAGATAGAGTTAGGATTAGGTAGATAGGAGATTCTGAATCTACCCCTTTATTTGAAAAAATTTCCCCTAAATATATTTAATGTGTTCTCTGTGTTATAGTTATTAGCAAATATCTTAAAATCCGTATTCTACTAATAATAGCTCAACTTATATAGCTTATGTGGTCTACTTGCCTACCTATTTGCTTCAGATTAATAACACTGTCAGATAGGCTCTGAGAAGGAGAGAAAGCCTCTCTCAAAAGTTGAAATTTACTATAATGAGATATCCCCACATACTGCTTAGGATGGCCACTATCAAAATAAATAACAAATAATAAGTGATGGTAAGGCTGTGGATAAGTAGGAATACTTGTGTACTATTAATGGGAATGTGATGGTACAGCAACCATAGAAAACAGTATGGCAGTTCTCCAAAATAAAAGTAAAATTGTCTTATGATCCAGCAACCTCATTTCTGAATAGACATCCAAAAAATTGAAAGCAAGATTTCAAAGAGCTATTTGCACACTCATGTTTATAGCAGCACTATTTACAATAGCCAAGAGGTGGAGCAACCAAAGTATCCACCCATGGATGTATGAATAAACATCCATAGATGTATGAATAACCTAATGTCCATCTAGTGGCAAGGAATGATTATCCCCACTCACCCACTTGACTGGATTTTGAAATAGTTGTATACTACAAGTGTTTAATTGCACATTGATCACATACTAGAATCACACACACACTCGTGCACATTCAAGGCACCTTAGTGTGGTTAAACTCTGGCTTTATTTTTAACAATGGGAACATGTTAACCCTGTTACCTAATTGTTCAAGACCTCTGTTTCTCCACATGTAAAATGGAGATAATGATATATCTACACATGGGTTTTGGTGAAGGGCAGTTAACACATTTAGTACTTAAAACTGACCTGGCACGAAGAAAGTACTTAGCCATTATTATTATTCTTATCATCATCATCATCATCATCATCAGTGGTAGTAATAGCATTTGTATAATTAAAAGTATTAAAATACATAAAATATTAGTTAACTGAATAATGAAGTGATGAGTTATATGTACATCTTTTAATTCTGTTTTTATGCTTCTAGCTTATCTAAATTCCTTAATTTGTCTATATAATCTTAAAAAAATTCAATGTGTTATTTTTTTAAGGTGCTAACCATTTTAAGTCATTAAATGGTGAGCCCCTCTTGGACCCAAATGATAGCACCTAAGAGATACTGAATAATCATTTTTAAAGTGTTGAATATTTGAATAATTTTGACATTGTTAAATGTGTAGAACTTACAAAGAAAATTATAAAAACCGCAAAATCCAAAGACAGACCCCACTACATTGTTTTTAAGTAAACTGTATGCTCAGCATGGGGCTTAAACTCATGACTCCAAGTCAAGTGCTTACCAGCTGAGCCAGTGAGGCACCTCCATACTGCTACATTTTGGTTATGTAATTGGAGGAGGCTCCTGAGGGCCACACATGCCTGGGTTAAGTGTGGTGGTGACTACATGGGGGCAATGCTGCCATCTCAGGACTTTTCCAGCAACATCTTCCAGAAGTCTCTCATGTAAGACTTTACCAGCAACACAGTGATAGACTCTCCAGGCAGAGGGAAATTCATTCTACCCCTCTCTCAGACTTCTCTTTTTCCAATCACATTTTCCTAATTCCACTTTCCCTCCCTCCCTCCCTGGCCTTGATCTCTCCGTCTTAAAAAATAATAATCAATTAACTAATTTTGAATCAAAGTATGATTAACATACAGTGTTACATTAGTTTCAGGTGTACAATATAATTATTTAATAATTTCATACATTGCTCAGTACTCATCACAGTAAGTGCTGATCTCTCCATCTCTAGATCTTTCTGTTTCTTAATTTCTTGCCTTTTTCTCCCTTCAAGCTACAGGAACAAGAACCTATTATTAAGTAACAGAATCTTCTCTTCCAGGCATTATTTGAGTTAAATTTGAAAATTGTTAATACAATATAGCATTTACAGGTGTAGTTGTATGAGATAATTCAGAGGATTTTAGTGAAACTATTGTTTATTGGTTGGAAAAACTGGAAAGAATGGAAGAGATTGCTGCTCAAGTATAGACTTCATAGTTCAGACCTTTTGAAAACTCTGTTCTCTATTATAGTGATATAAAGTGCTACCCTAGAAGTGTTAGAATGTAAAACCTGAAAATACTGAAAGAGGTGACTAACTTGCTGCAGGTCAGGTCAGAGAAGGGACAAGATGCCACTATACTTCTTCTTTTTTTTTTTTTTTTTAAGATTTTACTTATTTATTTGACAGACAGAGATCACAAGTAGGCAGAGAAGCAGGTAGAGAGAGAGAGGAGGAAGCAGGCTCCCTGCTGAGCAGAGAGCCCGATGTGAGATGTGGGGCTTGATCCCAGGGTCCTGGGATCATGACTGGAGCCAAAGGCAGAGGCCCCAACCCACTGAGCCACCCAGGTGCCCCTATACTTCTAAGGAACCTCTGGAGAGTGTCCTGTTCACTCTGAAGCCAGAGTCATAGCTTCTCTCTACCAACAGTAAAAATGTATGTTATAAGAATTCACATTTACAAAGAGGAAGAAGGGAAAATGCATTACCACTGCACTGTTTCAAAACGCAGAAAAGGCATTTGATCAGATTATTGATTCTCCTCTGTCATGAAAAGCTTTCTTACAGAGAAAAAAAGAATCTCACTATGTTTCTAATAGTAAAATGGCCGATTCTCATTTCCTGCCTAATGAATTATTTACATATTCCACCCAAGGCCATTTATACTCAATCTGCTGTTAGGCAATGTTCCAGAAGACGGTGCCCTCATTTATAAGAGGATCTTCTCTGAATTCAATGTATTCTCTTCATTTAGTCTGTGAAAATGTTGGTGTGCTCAGCCACAGACACGAAGATCCATGTTGTGATACATCTGTTCTCCTAACATCACAGAGCAACAGGGCTAGTGAATTATCCGTTGATCAATGGAAACAGACAAAATAGATAATTCAGGGCCAAGTAGGAAGGAGCCATTGTTACTCTAAGGCATGGCCCAGCCCCTTATCCAGTATATCTTTGAGTCCTGTTGCCATTTCCCGACTCCCCCCACATTTCTTTTTTTAAAGATTTTATTTATTTATCTGACAGACAGAGATCACAAGTAGGCAGAGAGGCAGGCAGAGAGAGAGGAGGAAGCAGGCTCCCCGCTGAGCAGAGAGCCCGATGCGGGGCTCGATTCCAGGACCCTGGGATCATGACCTGAGCCGAAGGCAGAGGCTTCAACCCACCGAGCCACCCAGGCGCCCCTCCCCTCACATTTCTATTCTGACCAGCTCCTGCACTTGCAAGCACTTATCTAGTGCATGTTCTAGGGGAGACAGCAACTTCTAAGCTGAGAATGGTGCTTTAATTAATTAATAGTGTTTTTAAAAAAGATTTTATTTATTTATTTGACAGAGAGAGACACAGTGAGAGAAGGAGCACAAGCAAGGGGAGCCGGAGAGGAAGAAGCAGGGTTCCCACAGAGCAGGCAGCCCGATGCGGGGCAATGTGGGGCTCTATCCCAGGACCCTGGGCTCATGACCTGAGCCAAAGGCAGAGGCTTAACGACTAAGCCACCCAGGTGCCCCAGTGCTTTTAATATCTTAGGAAACTTTCTAAGTAACAGATTAGTTTGTTGTTTTTAGGTTTCCTTCTCTCCTAAGGCATGTATTGACAATACCTAGCTCTTACATATATTGAGTGCAGCTGTTCTGAAACATGTGTCATGAAAGCCCTGCAAACTCCAGTGCTCTGCTCTTTATTCCAGAGATAGAATGGGAACCTTAAAATAAAGAGTAGTGGTGGCAGACTGGTCTCTGGCCAGAGGTCCCAGTGCAACAAGGGTAAATACATATGAAATGGAGACCAGCTGTGTCTCAAAATGCTCAGAATGTATTATGTTTCTTATTTAATGTTATCAACAGTGTTAATTTCCCCATTAACACATCAACTGAAAAATGTATTTTTAGCTACTCAAGCAACTGCTTGTGGACAGCTTTCCTAATTTTAGAGTGACATATCTCTTCCAGTTATCAGTTTCATATAGGCACTGAAATAGAATACATCTCTGTGGGGCATAAAGATGAGATAGTGAAGCTAACAGAAATATGGCAGCAGCATGAATACTTAGCTGAATTAACACATTGCAGTGTTGAATTATAGTTCATTATAATTTCCTAAAACCAGGACCTCGTTAGAAGTAAAGCTGGGCACATTTAAATGTCTAAGAATGTTAGCTATCTTTTGAGGATTTTATTTTTAAATTTGCCATTTCATTGTCAAAAATGGCCTCTAACTTATTAATTCTGTGGTTTTCTAGCACTAAATATTTTCCAAATAATAACCAAGTTTTGAGATTGTGTCCATAAAGTTTTGCTTTTTTTAAAAAAAGATTTTATTTATTTGAGAGAGAGAGAGAATGACAGAGAGCATGAGAGGGGAGAAGGTCAGAGGGAAAAGCAGACTCCCCATGTAGCTAGGAGCCTGATGCGGGACTTGATCCTGGGATTCTGGGATCATGACCTGAGCCAAAGGCAGTGGCTTAACCAACTGAGCCACCCAGGCACCCTAAAGTTTTGCTTTTTATTATCAATAGTAGGTTGGGTAATTTTCAAAAATCTCACTTTTAGACCTCTTAGAATGTGTGAGATAACTTTAAAATTACATATTTTAATAATATATATTGAAATACATAATATTCATATAGAAAATGTATATATGTACAGTTTTAAGAATAATTAGAAAGTAGAAAATAGTGTAAATCCCTTCGAAGAAGACAGAATACCAATTAGCACATCTCTCTCTTTCTGCTTGAGTTAACCTCTGACTCTTGAGTTCTCTCCTTGATTTTCCTTATGGTTTTGCTACATACATATGAAATCATAAAGAATATGCTGTTTAATTTAGCCTGAACTTTATATAAGCAGAACAGAGCTGGACATATCCTTTTCTGTCTTGCTATCTTTGAAAAATGAACTGAATCATTTCTAAATTCCTATGTGTATGATGTACATTGACATAAAAGAAAAATATTACATGGAACATACTTATAAAAAACTTGTTTATCTAATATCTATGTTATATATCTCTTTCATTAATTCTATTTCCCTGATTGTTTGCCTCTATAACAACTTCTTGTTTTACTAAGTTTGCAAAATTCCTTGCAGTTACAGGCTTCTTAACACTGTAGCATAGTTTCTACACTGGTTGCCATCAATTTATTGCATAATGAGAGCATGCACTCAGAGTTAAGCATTGTCAACCCCTATACAAAACACGTATTGGCGTAAAGTTAACAACTCTGAGAATTTTTCTTCTAACCACTTGATTTAATCATGACTTTTGCTTTTCCATTCTTTGAGATTATATTGTACCAATTGATCAACAAATTTTTTCATTGTTGTCTATTGACAGAACATTGTCATCATTTCTTGAATTCCTTTCTTTAACATTAAACATGATGATTTCAGTTGTTCCCATGCTGGAAGAGTATATAGTAATATCTGTGTGAAAGAATAAAATTCTTCTATTAAATCCATTGCAAAATATAGTCATGGCAAGTACGATAATAATTATCTACTTCAAGTCAGGATAATTTCTTTCCCATTCATGGGTAATGTCCCTTTTAAGAAAAGCCTTGACACTTAAAGGGATGAAGTTTTTGTCAATTATTTTTTTACACGTTCAAGAAGTTCCTTTAAGCAATTGAGTGCTTCAATAATCCTGTTCTTCTTCCACTTTGCAAAATCCTCTTATAAGAGAGATATTAAAAACCATGACTGAGAAATAAGTAGGCTTCACTCAATGGATAATTTAAATTTTTTCAATGGATAATTTTTAAAGTCAAGAAAAATTTGGGGGGTATTTTCTTCAGTATTTCAGTAAACTGAAGAGGTGTTTAACTGTAATTGTTAAGGAAAGCCAATGGCTTTCGTAATGGGAGAGGGTTGAAGAATATGGGATGCCAATAAAATCATAAAATGATCTTTTAAGTGTAAGCCATATGAATGCTGAAGTAAAAGGACAATTTTATGCCAAATACTTTAATGTTGATAGAAAGGACATCAGATACGCTTTGAGTAGAATTATGTAGAATACAAAAAGTACAGCCAGTGTTTTCCATCGAATCATTCATGTTCTGCTTCTATTTTTCATAAACTTTACACCTATATACAATTATGCAACAAAATTTATACTTGTTTTATCTCTACAAAAAGCAGTAAATTTTCCTCATTCACTCCTAACTTAAAAAGAGTCTGCAAAAATCTTCAGTTTCTGAAGTTTCATCTGGAGGGGATTTTTTTTTCATAATGGCAAGCATTTTTCATATGAAATCTATCATTCAAGCCAAGGAAAAAAGTTTTCCTGCAGTGTTATCACTTGGATCTATAGTCATTTCATAAAAAGGTTTAGATATTTTAGTGTGTATGATTTAGAATTAACATTCTGATCTTTGATAATCTCTGTGACAGTAAATGGAATTATTACATTTTTTAAATAATTTCTCTTTGGTACTTAGAAATTTGCTTGCAATTTTGGAATCAGAAAATACTTCCGGTAGTAGTATATTCAAACAGCCATTTGAGCTGAAAGATTGATGTCTTTTATATATAGTGTAGAAGGCCATTACAACTTTTGCTGTGACTATTTTATCTTACTGTGAATTTCTTAATAAAAAAAAACTTATTCTTTTTTTGCTGTCTTTGGTACTAATCGAGGAAATCCTGCATCTCCCATGCTCAGCTCTTAGTGTATACCAGTTTTTCTCTGGCTTTCCATCATTTTCTATATTGAATGAAGAGTTGCATTCTGCACAAAAAGCTTTGAAGGGACTTGTTCCTCATTTAATAAATGTCCACCGTTCATAAAATTTGTCACAACATTTACACTTGTGTTGGGCATTTTGAGGTTCCAACGTACACAAATAAAAACTGATATAAACAACCATTGCGAGAACTGAAAAGGCTGAATTTGCACCTCTCTCTGCCACATCAGTCAGCCTGCCTGTCATGAACCAAGTCCATAAACATGGGTTGAATGAAGGTCAGAAGGGTTTTGACCTTGTGAACTGAGAACAACTCGAACTCACTGTTTGATCCAAAACAGGGGAACTCCCCGATTGGCTGAAGGGAGAACTGTAATTGTAAGGCACAGTCTTTCTGAACAAAGTCACAGGCGACCCTCTATTCGGTTTGGCTATGTTGGGGGACTCAAGGATTGGCTGACATTCAGGAGCAGAGAGTTTAGGGACCAACAGACATTGGGGGGTGTTCCTGTGGTCGCTAGAGTAAGGCTGCTACCTATCGGCCGACTTTCAGAAGCACGGCCCCTGATTGGATGCTGTCTGGAATGTGAGGCTGTCGCTGATTGGCTGACTTTCAGAGTTGGGCGTATCACTGATTGGCTGAGTTTCAGAAGCCTGGAACTGTCATTGACTTGCTGTCTTGTAGACGTTTAGTTCCTGCGGGAGAGGCAGTCTTCGACAGTCTCATTATACAGGTCGGAAGTTACAGGTCGTTAATGGTGGTTACTTGGTTACTTGCTCACGACTTGGGAGTATGGCCAAAAATACACTTTCTTGAATATTTCCTTCAATTCTAAGTCCACCCTCTTTGAGCTTCCTTTAGCCAAAAATGTGGAGACACCAGATCTTTATGTGTGGAGGTACGATTTTCAATTAATAATCACCAATTACTATGATTTAATCACCAACTACTGTGGTTGAAAACTAGCTCTAACTGCTGAACTTTTGCAACTTACTGAAAAAAGCTGAATACGGGACCTTTAGGGTGTCCTTACAGTCACTATAGAATACAGGACAAAAATCACAAAGACTACATGTTCTATGTGTTCAGGCTGGCTGTAAACCCTAGATGAAGCCCATGTCTGAGGCAGGGTCTTCCTGAACTAAGCTTCCCCAGCAGTGCTCTGAGGGCACCCCAGAGTTCTGTGGGCATCAAGACCCACTGCCCCCAGAAGAAAGAAGGAGCTGAGTGGACAGGACTCTGGGCTTGCAGTCCCTGTTTTACTCAGATTGCTCAGTCTTCCTTATGTTCATGGATTGGATTTCTGGGGAAAGCTGCGGTTGGAATAATCAGTCACAAGTCTAAAATTTTGACAATCACTCTTACTATATATATGTATAGTATAAGTGATATATATATATCACTTATACTATAATATCACTTATACTATATATATAGTATCACTATTACTATATATATTTATATATACATATATATATTAGATTAATGCAAACTGCAGCACATTCTATTAATTTATTTTTCATTTTAGTCCATACTGTTTCATCAGTATTTTATTTTCCATGTGCCCTTCCATTCTTATTCAATTTCTATTAGATTAATGCCTGGAAGAGGAAATGTAGTATCAAATGGGTTTCATGTTTATAACTTTAAATATATCTTGTCAAATTTTCATCTGTCAGTATGTTATGAATTTTAAAAAGTCCATGTAATAGTATAGGAGAGAGCTTGGTTTCTTCTAACACTTTTTTAAAAAAGATTATTTATTTATTTATTTGACAGGGAGACAGAGAGAGAGAGATCACAAGTAAGCAGAGCAGCAGGCAGAGGGATAAAGGGAAGCAGGATCCCCACTGAGGAGAGAGCCCGATGTGGGGCTCCATCCCAGGACCCTGAGATCATGACCTGAGCCACCCAGGCGCCCCTCTTGTAACACTTTAAAACCTAAGTAAACATTCAAAAATGATATATTTTTCTAAATGTAAATAACTGTATTTTTCTAAAAAGTGTATATTCATTGAAAACAGTCAGAAAATAGGGGCGCCTGGGTGGCTCAGCAGGTTAAAGCCGCTGCCTTCGGCTCGGGTCATGATCCCAGGGTCGTGGGATCGAGCCCCGCATCGGGCTCTCTGCTCTGCGGACAGCCTGCTTCCTCCTCTTTCTCTCTGCCTCTCTGCCTATCTAACAAAAAATAAAATCTTAAAAAAAAAAAAAAAATGAAGTCATCTTCCAGAATTTTCTTTTTGTTTGAGTACACACATACATATATACCATCTAAGCAGGAGCAAAGGGAAAGAGGAGGAAGGCATTGAAGAAATACTAATAGACTTAAAAAGAGAGTCTTCCTTAGAATAAAGTTTGAGATCTTAGAGGTTATCTGGATCAGTAAGTGAAAGAAAAGTATTTTCTTTCATTCACGTGCCCTATAAAAAAATTACCTATATATATAGAAATATATATATATATATATGCATGTATAATAGGTATCTTCTTATATATTTTCTATATAAATACAGATTTAAAGAAATTATATATGTATTTGGAAAGGAGAAATATATGCAAAATTTCTATACTTACAGAAATGTAAGGAAATTTTTATATATAAAAATATTTTTAGGGACACCTGGATAGTGTGGTTGGTTAAGCATCAGACTCTTGGTTCCAGCTCAGGTCATGATCTCAGGGTCACGAGATTGATCCCCACGTCGGGCTTTGTTGCACTGAGCACAGAGTCTGCTTGGATTTCTCTCTCTCTCTCTCTCCCTCTGCTCCTCCCTCCAGCATGCACACACACACACATGAAAACACACACACACTCTTTCTCTCTCTCAAATAAATAAATAAATAAACAAATAAATAAATCTTTAAAAAAAGAAATTTTCTTTATTTATATTTCTGTGTGTATGTATTTATAAAACATATAAAATTATAAAGAAAATTTATTTTTAAAATAGATCTTTATATATTTTAAAATAAAAATACATTTTTAAAGATTTATTTATTTATTTTAGAGAGAGAGAGGGTGAGAGCACACAAGCAGAGGGAGAGGCAGAGGGAAAGGGAGAAAGGCAGACTCCTCGCTGGGCACAGAGCCCACCAAGGGACTTGATTGCAGGACCCTGACATCATCACCTCAGTAGAAATGAAGAGTGGGAGGCTTAACCAACTGAGCCATCCAGGTGCCCCAAAGAAAATTTCTATAAAAATATTCATGTAAGGAGAAGTCTATTATAATTTCTATATTTATCTATTTCTTTAAATGAGGGCAGGGAGAAATGGATGCATTTTAGTTATTAGTAAATCAAGGTCATAACTAAGGCCTGGAAAGATCCAGAAAGGAGGAAATTATAGATACCAGAGAGTAAACAGAAATGATACCCCAGAAGAATACTGGGTCTATGAAACTGGTGAGAGTTGGCCTCTAGAGGTAATGGAATATTTATGAGAAAAGTTGCAGTTTATTTACCTAAATGAGTAGTGCAACCACACAGGTTATAGCAATCAACTTGGTCAGAATAGAATCACCAATTTCCCTTGTCTCCCCAGTCTGCTCTTCTATTGCCAAGTTTTCCCTATTGCAGAAGTGGCACCACTATCCACCCAGATTATCTGGCCAAATTTTAGGAGTCGTCATTGATGATTGTTCTTCCCTCATGACCTTGCAGCCATTCAAATTTTACCAGCTGAGGACCCAGATAGGAAGAGACAAGCCCTAAATTCCAGACGTACAGAATCTATAAGCATAATAAAATAGTGTTTCACAACACCAAGTTAGAGAGCAAAAACTGATTGCAGCACGTTCTATTAATTTATTTTTCATTTTAGTCCATACTGTTTCATCAGTATTTTGTTTTCCATGTGCCCTTCCATTCTTACTCAATTTCTATTTCATCCTTCAAAACCTTGTATTCTATATTTCATTCCAAATTCCATTCCATCTTTTTCTATTCCATCCATTTTCAAATCTATAGTGCATGTTTCATAGTCCATTTATTTCATATCATTGCATTTTCAGTTCCATTCTATATTCTTTCCTAAAGCATTTTCCTTCTTTTTCCTTAAAACTTTGTTTCACTCTATATTCCATTCTATTCATTTTCTCATATGACATTATATCTTCTATTCTGTGTGCCATTAGATATTTATTTTCATCCTCCTTTCCATTCCATTTTCCCATTATATTCCATTCAATTTCCATCCTCTTCAGTTTTCCATTTCGTATCCTGTTCAGATCTATATTCTATGCCTCATTTTATTCCAGTTTCCTCTGCAACCAGTTTTTTAGCCCACTCTGCATTACATTTAAAATATTTTCTATTCCTTATTATTTAACACTCCAGGTACCATTCCATTCTGTTTTGTATCATATTTCCAGTTGGTCATCCATTCCACTAAATCTCTTACTCCATTTTGTCAAAATTGTTATGACAATGACTTTCAGGAGATCTGCTTGCCAACATTTTTATCAAAGAATTAGAAATGTGCCTGGCCTTATACCAAGAATTTCCATTTCTGGGAATTTATCTATAACAAGGATAAACTTAGGATATGAACATATTTTAGCAAGAAGGATGTGACTCACAGTGATAGAGTACAAAGTTTAAAACAAGATAAATGTTGGCAATCTAAGAATGTTTGAAATTGTAGGCTTCCTCTATAAATGGGATGTTTTCTAGTTACGAAATGGTCTGGTTTATTTATTTACATGGAAAGTGTGTTTTCTGGATCTAAAACAGAGGTTACAAAACAGTATGGATAAATCCACTTTTATAAAACAAAATAACATAAATACATGTAAATGACCATTATGCCAGTATATAATTTTCAGTAGTTACCTATGGTGTGTGTATGGGTGTGTGAACAAATTTTTTTTTCCTATGGGTGTGTGAAAATTTAAGTGCAGGTTTGTGGGGTTTTTTTTGTAATATTTCCTTTTCTGTTTTGGGTACTGAACATGCAACCCTTCTGTAATAATGACTAAAATGTCCAAATACTAAGCTTCAAGTCTGTGCATCATAATATAATGATATTAACAGAAATTAGACATCTGTGGCTAAGAATGAAGACTAGATCAAATTAAGTACAATGCATTCATTACTGGACTACTGTGTACCTTACACAAACGTTAATGTATATTTAAGGGCAGTACCACTATTTTTTTAAAAAGATTTTATTCGTTTATTTATTTATTTGATAGACAGAGGGAGAGAGGGAACACAAGCAAGGGGAGTGGGAGAGGGAGAAGCAGGCTTCCTGCAGAGCTGGGAGCCGGATTCAGGGCTGGATCCCAGGACCCCGGGATCATGACCTGAGCCGAAGGCAGACGCTTAAAGACTAAGCCACCCAGGAGCCCTGGGGGAGTACCACTTTTAATCCTACGAAATTCTTGCCTGTGCCCCTCGGCGTAGGGTGATTCAGATGTGTGGAGGGGTTCCTTCTAGGGTAATCCATGCACCCAGTGGCTTGACCTAGATTCCATAAAGGTGACCTAGCTAGGAGATTATCTCTTTCTGACCAGTGTGGTGTTTCTTTCGAGTGATTTCTCATGAATCACCATGAGAATGGTGCTGACACACTGATTTTGGGTCATTCATGTTGTTTATTTGAGTCTCACCATCTGATACATGCACAGTTATAAGGGGCTATGTTTAAAGTTGAGGAAACTGACATTGTCAACCAGCCTTCAGCCCACCATAGAGGGTCAGGGAACACCCTCCTGTTTCCTGCCACAAGTCTTGGGTTGGGCCGCTCAAGAAGATAAGGGGGGGTCATGTGATACCCAGCCCACCAATCAGAAGCGAATTATTTCACCAGGCTCCACCCACCTTCCTCGTTAGTCTGGTCCCGCTTCTACCTGAGGTAGTCTTTGAGGCGGTGTTTGTCTTTCTGAGAAACTTACTTGCGCTTTGGCAACCCAGTCATACTCAGAGGAGGAAGAGAGAAGCAGCAGCAGTTTGTATCCGTGCAGGGCGACGTAGCCGGGGGTAAGGGCCTAAGAACGAAGTCGCCTTTACCACTATCGATTCCGGCAAGACTGGAAAGCGAGATCCTGCTGCGCAGGTGCCCCTTCTTGAGCGACCCCGGCAGCACCGAGCCCTTCAGGATTGCTAAGGCTTGCACTGAAGCTTCCCTTCCCATCGTTGATGAGGGCCCTGACTTGCCCGGCATAAACTGTGCTGCCAGAGGCATGCTGACCTCCCAGGCTTCCAGTTAACCGTTCAGACCTTACATCTGTGGTGGCTGAGTAGCACGAGAATCAAGACGGTGCACTCGGGCAGCTAGCCGCCCTGGAACAACCCACAAGGGGGCACCGGCACGATCAGTGGATGACCTCAGACCGACGCTTGGAAAAAAACACGCCCCAAAGCCACCCCAGTCGGAAAAGTCTGCCTAGACACACGCTTCTCCGTGGGCTGTTTTCTAGAGCTTCCAGGACTCCGAGGTCTGAGCCTTTGCAGCCATCTTCTCCAAAACCATAGCCTGGCAGCAGGCCCCATCCTCAGGCTTCTGTCTGGAACCCAGTATCATGGCCAGGCCCTGCTCTCCAGAGCCAGGGATTTCTACTGGGTCCTGTTGATGGCACATGTAAGGTTTTACAGGCGAGATAAGCACAAGGCAAAATTTATTAAAGGAGCCCTCGGAGGAGGTTCCGCGACTTGGCAGAGGAGAGACGGGGAAGTCGCCCGGGGGAGGGGTTCAGCGGGTCTTTTATCTGGGTTAAGACAGGGCATAGGTTCACAGCCATATAAGGTAAGGAATTTGGTGATTGGAGGGTAGGGGGAGTCCTGATGTTCCTGTTTTCTGCATAGGTATCGGGTTACTTATGGTGATGTGTCCTCGGCATACGTCCTTCCCGCGCGAGAGTCAAGGGTTAAGGAAGAGGGCGGCCTGGAAGATGACCTCCTGGCAGCCATTTTTATTGTTCCCTCTGCATTCCCGGAGCCACCGTCCCAACAGCAGCCACACCCCTTAGGCAGGCTCTGCTTTTGGCCTCAGCAACAGAAAGCCAAGCCCATCCTGTGGAAGCCATGCATCCTCACCAGGCCCAGCTCTTCTCAGTCACCACCACATGCCAGGCCTGATCCTCCAAAGCCATACCACACAGGTAAGAAGGGCACTCCGCTGCTGTCCGGCTCCACCTGAGCCTGCTGGCCTTCGTCCTGCTTCCCCACCTAGGTTCACCTCAGGAAGGCTTGCTTCCCACAGTCCTTCAAACTCCTGATGGCTGCGGTTCTATGCCTTGCTTCCCAGCCTGGTGGTAATGTCACCTACATTAGTGCCTCCTTATCCTGGTCGCCAGGCACATTTTGCTTTTATTTTGTGGGGCAACGTGGTGGGAACATTCTTCCCTAGGTTTCTTGGTGTGAGCTCTACCATTCCCATTGGGTTTTCTGGCCTGACTTTTTCTTCGTCCTACCATGAGGATGATGATGATGATGATTTTTGCCTGAGCTCCAACTCCAAGCCTAGCCCTCCCAGAGTTAGGCCAGCCTTACTGCCTGAACTTGTTGCCCCCGAATCCTGCCAATCTAGAAAAGTTCAAAAGAGAAGCACATAGCCCCTATGGTACGACGCTCTCTCTCTCAGCAGTCTCCAAAGTGAAGTTGTAATGGACATCCATCCACTGTGATGAATGGGCTTACCTGCTGGGTACCTGTGAGGTTTCCAAAAGTTCTGCCAGTCACTAACCATCATTATGAGCAATTTTTTTTTTTTTTTTTTTTTTTTAAGAAAGAGCCAGGGAAGGGGTGGGAAGGGCAGGAGGTTGGGGGAGAGAATCTTAAGCAGGCTCATGCCCACCAGGGAGCCTCTTGTGGGGCTTGATCTCAGGACCCTGAAATCATGACCCCAGCGCCCTGAGATAGTGACCTCAGCTGAGATCAAAAGGGTAGCTTAACTAACTGAGCCACCCAGGCGTCCCTCATTATGAGCAATTTTAAAGCCTCTCCTCCTTGTGACTCCACCCTGGAGTGTTTAATCTGCTGTTGGACCTTGATTCCAGGCCCCCTGCCCTTTCAAATGGTTTGCCTTTATTCCTGAGCTGAAATTTCTCTTTTCCAAGTGACCATTTACAGAATGAATTTTTTAAAATGGTATAGCGTTTTGGCTTTTCTGTAATTACACATAAGTGTAAATACTTTTTGTTGTTTTGGGGCATTTATGTTTCTGTAAAATGCCTATTTGTACCATTTGTTTATTTTTTTCATTGCTTAAAAATATACATTATGAATAATAACCCTTTCTCTGGTTAATATGGTACAAATACGTCTCCCAGTTTTTTGTCTACTTCTTGAATCTTTTAAATACTCTCATTTAGTAACCAAAAGTTTGAAAATTATGCAGTTGATTTTGACTATCTTTTGCAAATTTTGCTTTTTATATTATAATTAAGAAGTCCTTTACTAACCCCAATAAATTAGTCTTAATTTTTTTCTGTATACTTTAACTCTTGCTTTTCACAGAATATAATCCTTCTGGAACTTGTTTCCATGTATAATTTGGTGAAGAGGTTCCCATTTTATTGCCATTTTCCATATAGATAATCTATTGCCCATTAGAATTTTAAAATTTCTTCCTTTCCCCATGATCTACCATGATAGCACTGAAATGAAATAGGTTTTTAATTTTTGCATGGATCTAACTGTAGACTCTTTTCTGTATAACTGCGTCATTTGTCTCTGTGTTTATACTACTCTGTCTTATTTAAAAAAGGGCAAGTGTCTCACTTCATTCTCTTTCAGGAATATGCTCATATTTTCCACATTTCATAGCCCTATACTTTTTCATATTACATCTTAGAAGCAGCTTGTCATAGTGCATGAAATATCCTATCAGGTTATGGTTGGAATTGTTTTGAATTTATAGATTATTTTGGGAAGTCTATTATTGTAATAGTGAATCATCTTATCTGTGAAAATAGTGTGTCTTATTGTTAGGGTCCGTGATCAAAGGAGTGAGACTGATACAAAGCAAAGGTCAAGCAAAGCTTTATTTTGAGCCAAGCATCGAGAATCAAACCGACCGGTCAGGGCCGCCTCTTAAAGAGAGGGCGACCCCTCCCTGCCTTACAGACTATTTTTTTAAAATATTTTATTTATTTATTTGAGAGAGAGGGAGAGAGCATGAGAGGGGAGAAGGTCAGAGGGAGAAGCAGACTTCCCATGGAGATGGGAGCCCGATGCGGGGCTCGATCCGATCCCTGCGCAGGGACTCGATCGAATACCGGGACTCCAGGATCATGACCTGAGCTGAAGGCAGTCGCTTAACCAACTGAGCCACCCAGGCGCCCCAGACTAATTTTTATAGAGCAAAGGCCATGTGGTTGAGCCTGGCCACACGCAGGTGGCCAATGAGATTATAACACAAAGAAAGTTGCATAGTCATGCTAGGTTACACACGGATGGCCAATTGAATTACAATTTACCCAATAGTAGCTATTTGAACTAGCCTATCACCTTGGTCAGAATTGGCACCCAAAAGGTGCCCCAAAGGCGGGGCCCACATTCTTCAGGGAGATAGTGATTGGATGTCTCCACCTGGCCTGACTCATCCTTGCATTTGGGCTCTGTTATCTCCACCTGACCTGACCCGCCCTTGTATTCTGGGCTCTGTAATCTGGGACTGGTCAACCATATTTTACTAGTTTCCCGGACTTGCTTTTAAGCAAGTTCCCCTGGGGGAGGGGCAGGGTCAGTTTAAGTTTTACTGCATAAACAACAAAATCACTGTTTAACCGAGATGAAATTGCTCTGGCTAAATAGGCCCTTACATTATTTATTTAGGGATTTTTTTTGTCTGTTTCATTCACATTTTTAAGAGTTTCTCAGTAGTGTTAGTCTATTTGTAGGTGTGGTTTTCGTTGCATGTCTTGCTTGATAGCTTCAGTCAATTTGAAAAATTCTAGGCAATTATATCTACGTAGAATGAATTTTTTAATAAAAAATGTTTTCATTTTTAAAAAAGAAATTTGAAAACCTGTCATCCTTACAATTGTTCATTTTGGAGGATTAAAAGAAAGCATGCTCGTTGAATCTTTAGGAGGGACAGAAAGTAATCATTTATTGTCTTTATTTGAAGTGGAGTTATGACCATAAATTTCCTATTTAGACTTTATACCTTTCTAGAATAGGTCATTTACAACTTGGATAAGAGAAGTAGAGTTCATCCCAAGGTGATTGGAGAAACAGAGGGGTGATGGATGTATCCAGGTCAGGAAGACAGAGTGTCTGATCAAATGTGGTGGAGACAATAACCTAGATGGGAATAGGGAGAACAGGGAGGAAGACTCAGAAGAGAAGGAGATAGTAGAGGTCAGAATCCTGACAGGGGAAAGTCTTGGTTTTATTTGTTTATTTATTTATTTATTTACATATATGTATATTTTTAAAAAAGATTTTTGAAGGATTTAGTTTATTTGATAGAAAGAGTGCATGAAAAAGACCCGGGAGTGGGAGATGGAAATGGATGAGAGAGAAACAGAGAGCGAGAGCATGAGCAGTGGAGAAGGGCAGAGGGAGAGGGAGAAGTAGACTCCCTGCTGTGTGGGGAACCTGATGCAGGGCTTGATCCCAGGACCCTGGGATCATCACCTGCTCAATCCCAGGACCCTGGGTTCATCACCTGAGCCAGAGGCAGACACTTAACTGACTCAGCCACCTAGGTGCCCCAAGTCTTAGTTTTTTAATGAAGGAAAATGTCTATGTGTTGGGAATAGGGGCTTCTGAAGTCTGCAAATAGTATAGGGAACTATTTAAGGTTAGTGATTGACATGGCAAAATGATCAAATATTAAGTGAAAAAATATGTTAACAGATAATCCCATGTAAAAAATAGTTGTGACTGAGTTTGTGAGCAGATATGTGAGGCTGAGTGTGTATGTGTGTGTAGACATATTTGTATAGAACTGGGTAAGTTTACAGCATATTATGAAAAGGATGTATGTCCAGGATGTATGTCTTGTTTTTCTATCTCGACCATATTCCTTTTGCGATGAGACTTAGCTTTTCTGTTGTGTTTTTTTGTAATTTTATTTTTTTTCAATGTTCCAAGGTTCATTGTTTATGCACCACATGCAGTGCTCCATGCAATATGTGCCCTCCTTAATACCCACCATCAGGCTCACCCAACCCCCCACTTCCCTCGTCTCCAAAACCCTCAGTTTGTTTCTCAGAACCCACAGTCTCTCATGGTTCATCTCCCGCTCCAGTTCCCCCAACTCACTTCTCCTCCTCAACTCCCAATGTCCTCCGTGTTATTCATTATGGTCCACAAGTAAGTGAAACCATATGATAATTGACTCTCTCTGCTTGACTTATTTCACTCAGCATAATCTCCTCTAGTTCCGTCAATGTTAATACAAAAGTTGGGTATTCATTCTTTCTGATGGAGGCATAATATTCCATTGTATATATGGACCATATCTTCTTTATCCATTCATCTGTTGAAGGGCATCTTGGCTCTTTCCACAGTTTGGCGACTGTGGCCATTGCTGCTATGAACATTGGGGTACAGATGGCCCTTCTTTTCACTACATCTATATCTTTGGGGGAAATACCCAGTAGTGTAATTGCAGGGTCATAGGGTAGCTCTATTTTTAATTTCTTAAGGAATCTCCACACTGTTTTCCAAAGTGGCTGCACCAACTTGCATTCCCACCAACAGTGTAAGAGGGTTCCCCTTTCTCCACATCCTCTCCAACACATGTTGTTTACTGTCTTGTTAATTTTGGCCAGTCTAACTGGTATAAGGTGGTATCTCAATGTGGTTTTGATTTGAATCTCCCTGATGCTAATGATGATGAACATTTTTTCATGTGTCTGTTAGCCATTTGTATGTCTTCTTTGGAGAAGTGTCTGTTCATGTCTTCTGCCCATTGTTTGATGAGACTTTTTTTTAAAATAAAAACATGTGGAAACATGGTAGGAGACCACATTAAAATAAATGGGATTAAAAAAATAAAACTACGGGGGCGCCTGGGTGGCTCAGTGGGTTAAACCTCTGCCTTCAGCTCAGGTCATGATCTCAGGGTCCTGGGATCGAGCCCCGCATCGGGCTCTCTGCTCGGCGGGGAGCCTGCTTCCTCCTCTCTCTCTGCCTGCCTCTCTGCCTACTTGTGATCTCTGTCAAATAGATGAAGGTCTTTAAAAAAAATAATAATAATAATAAAATAAAACTACAAAAATGAACTCCCTTTTGCTCCTTTCCTATTATTTCTCTTCTCTTCCCTTTTGCTTTTCTGGTATGTGGCCAGTACTGGCATTAGAGCTGCTCAAGAGGGGCTCTAGTGCCCAGGGCCCTGCTTAGCCCTCCTCATGAGCATTTCATGCCAGAACTAAATGTCCACAGGGAGAAGGAGATGAGGCCCCCAGGTCCAGACACTCTACTAGTTTTGTAGAAAATATATCCAGTATCTTAATTTCCTGAGGTTACTTTCAGAGCCAGGACAGAAGGAAGACCTGGGCCTGTAGTGTGCTCAGTCATGGGCAAAAGAAGTGGCTAAGTGGTCACTGTTTGTGGGAGCAAGGGGTAGACAGGACTTGGAAGTGTGGGTTATAGTGCTCCCACAGTTAGGCATGAAGCGTTGCATGTTGTGGGACGTAGCTGGCCATGGGGAGAAGAGATCCAGGATGTGAACCAGGAGCCTCCATTTGTACTTTTGCCATAGGCACCTCAGAGGTTAGTGGTGGACCTGTATGTGTCATTAGCTCTGTACCCAGGAATATATATTTAAGAAGCTATACTTTATCCCTGGAGGTAGCCTTGACCACAGAACACCTCATATCCCAGAGGCTGAGGAAAGCAGTGTTTCAGACTTCAGGTTTGGTGCCTGCCTTCAGTGAGGCAGCATTGCAGGCATAATTACAGATCCTACCAGCCTGCCTTATCCTAGTGTTTTAATGAGTCTTCTGGGCATTTGATCTGCCTGAGTGTGGACCCTAATTCAGTGGACCCTAATTCCTTAATTCAGGCCTGCCACATCAAAAGCTACATAGCCCTAGCTGGCCACAAGCTCTTCCTCTCTTTGACCTTGAGTCCTTCCCATATTCCCTCCTTCAGAATGTACCAAATATCATCCATCTCATAGGAGACTTCGACACTGCAGAATCCTGTGGAAACATATTGGACCTCATCTTCCTTGAACTTTGGAAGCAATTGAAGTGGTTGATCACTCCTTTTCCTTGATACATGTTCTTCCTTGGTCTTGAGAGATTTCCCTCTTTATGTTCACCTAATATTCTCCTAGACTTTCCTTATCTTCTGTACCTCTGTGTGTTGGCACAAAGATTTTAGTATTTGGTCATTTTTCTCTATACACATTCACTTCCCAGGAAATCCCATCTAGTCTTGAGTTTTTAAATGTCATTTTAATTCAGTGAATTCCAAATATGTATGTTTGTTCATACCCATTGCCTTGTACTCCATCCATGTATATCCAGCTACCTAATTGATTTTCCACTTGGCATGTCTAACATGGACCTTCTCTTTGCTTTTATTTCTCTTGTCAACTTTCTATTGTATTATTTTCCTCCCAGGTGTTTCTGCTGATCATGCTAATCATGGGGTCCTGTTGTAGAAGGGAACTCAGGCATCAGTTTTGAAAGTTCACAGGTGCTATTCTCCATTACCTTTGGTCCTTCTTGAGTTGTGTTCCTTGCACTTGCCTGCTTTTGGAAAAGCCAAACCATCCCAATTTCAGCCGCTCTTTCCAAAAAGTACCTGTTGGCTAGTTTGCTGTTCTCTATAATAAAGTTAACCAGGTACTGTGCCATTGCTTCTTTTTTACCCTCATGAGGACAGTGACACCATGCAGGAATGTGTCTTTTGATGATTTGTCCTCATCTACTTGAATCTTGGGGTTTGGGGGAAATGTTTTATACATTCACAGTGTTGTAAAATCACCAGTTCTAACTAATTTCAGAAAATGAAACCCATACTGCTTAAGCACTCAGTTCTCATTCCTCCTTCCTCCAAGCCCTGGCAACTGCGTATCTGCTTTCTGTGTCTCTAGATTTGCTAATTCTGGATATATCCTATAAATGGAATCATACAATAATATATGGCTTTCTGTGTTCTTTCACTCAGCATTATGTTTTCAGGTTCTTCTAAGTCGTTCCATGAATCAGTACCTCATACTTTTTTATGGCTGAATAATCTTTCATTGAGTGTCTCTACCACATTTTGTTTATCCATTCATCAGTGAAGAGACATTTTTGTTGTTTGGATGTTTGAACCTTTCGACTATTGAGAATAGTGCTGCTATGAACAGACGTTACAAATTTTTGTTTGAATACCTGTTTCCAACTCTTTGGGTTTATATCCAGGAGCGTAAAGGCTGTTTCGTATGGTAATTCTATGTTTAACTACTTGAGGAACTACAAAACTGTTTCCACAGTGGCTCTACCAATTTACATTCCCCCAAGAAATGTTGTGAGATTTCTCTATTCTCTACAGCCACACCAAACTTTACTATTATTTTTTTAAAATTTTGTGGTTGTCCCAGTGTATGTGAAGTGGTATCTTATTTAGCTTTTGCATTGTATTGTATCTTATTTACATTTCCCTATCTATTTGCATTTCCCTAATCACTAAGGTATTTGAGCATTTTTCATGTGCTTATTCGCCATTTGTGTTTCTTGTTTGGAGAAATGCCTATTCAACTCCTTTGCCAGTTTTTAAATTGGGTTTTTGTCATTTTTGTTGTTGAGTTATAAGCATTCATTATACAGTCTGGATATAAGAACCTTATTAGATAAATGATTTGCAAATAATTTCTCCCACTCTGTGGGTTGTCTTTTCAATCTGTTGGTAGTGCCTTTGATATGCAAACATTTGAAATTTTTATGTAGTCCAATTTAATTACTTTTCCTTTTGTTGTTTGTGCTTTGGATGTCATAACTATCAAGCCACTGCCAAATTCAAGGTCATGAAGATTTACTGCTATATTTTCTTTGAAGGGTTTTTTTTTTTTAATAATTGTGTAAAGCACACATAAGATGAGATCTTTCCTCTTATTTTTAAGTGTTCAATATAGTATTGTTATCTATAAATACAGTGTTGTACAAAAGATCTCTAGAACTCATTCACCTTGCATAACTGCAATATTATACCTGTTGATTACAAACTGCCCATTTCCCCATTGGTTTCCACTGGTTTCTTCTTGGCTTCTGTGAGAATTATTTGGCAACCACTGGTTTCTTCTTGGCTTCTGTGAGAATTATTTGCTTCTTTGACTATTTTAGATACCTGATATAAATGGAAACATGTAGTATTTGTCCTTCTGTGAGTTGGGTTATTTCAGGTAGCATAATGTCCTCAACATTCATCCATGATGTGACATATTGTAGGATTTCCTTCCTTTTTACTTCTGAGTAATGCTACATTATATGTATATAGTCCAATTTTTATCCATCCATCCACCAGTGGACATTTAGGGTATTTTTACATGTTAGCTGTTATGAATAGGACTCTAATGAACATGGGAGTTCTAATGTCCTTTGACATCCTGATTTCATTTCTTTTGTATAAATATCCCAATGTGGGATTTGTGGTCCATGTGGTAGTTCTGTTTTATGTTTTAGAGGAAATGCCACGTAGTTTTCCATAGAGGCTGTACCACTTTGCATTCCCACCAACAGTGTACAAGGATTCCAATTGCTCCACATCCTCAACAACACTTGTCTTTATTATTATTTTTTAAAGATTTTATTTATTTGAGAGGGAGAGAGCACAAGTGGGGAAGGGGGAAGAACAGAAGGGGAGGGAGAAGCAGACTCACGGCTGTGCAGGAAGCCCAACGTGGGGCTTGATCCAAGGATCCTGAGATCATGAACTGAGCCAAAGGCAGACTCTTAACTGACTGAGCCACCCAGGCGCTCCTCTCCTGGGTACTCCTATACACTCACTGGACCTTCCATCCATGTGCCAATAGGTGTGTTCTCTAGGCTGGATGCTCTCTTCACCCATATATTTCACAGTGTATCTTTGTGAGCTGAACTCTCTCTCCACCCATCAAATCTTTTAATTATGCTCAAATTGCTAAAGAAACCATGGACGAAGACCTAAAGAAAACCAGCAGAATGATGTTTCACCAAACAAATAACAGTGATAATGGGACAGAAATTAGTAAAGGGAACCAAATATAAAATCTAAAGTTGAAAAGAACAATAACCAAAATGACAAACTCACCAGAGTAGTTCAGTAGCAAATTTTATCAAGCAGAAGAAAAAAAAATCAGTGAAATTGAAGATAAGGCAACTGAAATTAACAAGTCTGAGAAGAAAAAAAAAAGAATGGAAATCAATAAACAAGAGTCTAAGGGACCTGTGGGGTACCAACTCTTATACCAACACAAGTATGGAGTTCTAGGAGACTAGGAGCAAGAGAAATGAGCTTAAAGTACATTTGAGAAAATAACAGCCAGTAGCTTTCCAAATTTGATAAAAGATATGAATCTTCATTTTCAGAGGTCAACAAACTCAAGTGGAGTAAAAGCAAAGAGATCAATACTGAGGCACATCATAATGAAATTGTCAAAAACCAAAGAAAAACAGAAAATCTTGAAAACAATAAAACTACTCACTTAGAAGGGATCCTCAGTCATATTAGGAGAAGCCAATTTCTCATGAGAAATCATGCAGATAAGGCAGTGGGATGATGTATTTGAAGTGCTGAAAGAAAACCTTTAACCAAAAACACTAAATCTTGTAAAACTACCTTTTAAACATGAAGGAGATTGACATCACTGGAAGGAGAAATAGACAACAACACAATTATAATAGAAGATTTCAATACCCTACTTTCAGTATGGATAGAACAACGAGACAGAAGATCAATAAGTAGACAGAGAACTTGAAAAACACAATAGATCAGTGTACCTAACAGACATATACATAACTGTCTACCCAATAACAGCAGATTATATATTCTTCTCAAGTGTATGTGAAACATCCTCTAAGACCATATATTAGGCCACTAAACAAGTCCTCACATTTTCTTTTTTTTAATTTTTTATTTTTTTATAACCATATAATGTATTATTAGCCCCAGGGGTACAGGCCTGTGAATCGCCAGGTTTACACACTTCACAGCACTTACCATAACACATACCCTCCCCAGTGTCCATAACCTCACCACCCTCTCCCGACCCCCCTCCCCCCAGCACATTTTCTTAACACGTAAGAAAATTGGAATGATAAGAAATATTTTCTTTGACCACAATAGAATGAAACTAGAGATCAACAGCAGAAGGAAAACAGGAAAATACATATGTGGAATTTAAACACTGTACTCTGAACCAACCAATGGAATAAAGAAGAAATCAAAAGGGAATTTAGAAGATATATAGAGGCAAAAGAGAAAAAAGAAATTTTTTTTGAATTTTGTAAAGAAAATATTAAGAGACAAATGAAAACGAAAACACAGCATACGAGAACTTATGGGGTGCAGTGAAAGCAATACTGAGAGAAAAGCTCATGAGGTAAATGCTTACATAGAAAAAAAAACTAAAATTAACAACTAATTTTATACCTCAAGGGACTATAAAAAGAAGAATGAACTAAACCCCAAATTAGCAGAAAGGAGGAAATAATAGATTGGAGCAGGTATAAATGAAATAAAAAGAGAAAAACATCAATTAAACCAAGAACTGAATTTTTTGAAAGATCAACAAAATTGATAAACCTTAAGCTAAACTAAAAAAAAAAAAAAAGCGAGGACTCAAATAATAAAATTAGAAATGAAAGAGGTGGGGCACCTGGGTGACCCAGTTGGTTAAGGGTCTGACTTGATTTCAGCTCAGATCATGATCTTAGAGTTGTGAGACTGAGCCTCATGTCAGGCTCCATGAGCCTGCTTAAAATTCTCTCTCTCTCATACTGCCTAGGTGGCTCAGTTGGTTAAGGGTCCGACTCCTGATTTTGGTCCAGATTATGATCTCAGAGTTGTGAGATCGAGCCTGTTTAAGATTCTCTCTCTCGGCGTACCTGGATGACTCAGTTGGTTAAGGATCTGACTCTTGGTTTGGGCTCAGGTCATGACTTCAGGGTGGTGAGATCGAGCCCAACATAGGGCTCTGTGTTCAGTGCAGAGTCTGCTTGAGATTCTTCCTCCTCGCCTTTTGCCCCTTCCCCTACTAGCCCCTTCCCCCATTTAACACCTCTCTAAAATAAATTTTTTTTTAAAAGATTCTCTCTCTCTTTCCCTCTCCCACTCTGTCCCTCCACCCTCCACACGCACATTCTCTTTTTTTAAAAAAAAAAAAAAAAGGAAGTGAAAAATGTAATATAAAAAATTGATGTCACTCGCTTCTTGGCCTTTTGGCTAAGATCAAGTGCTTCTCCCTCTCCCTCTGCCCCTCCCCCCACACTTGTGCTCTCTCTCTGTCTCAAATAAATAAAATCTTTAAAAAAAAAAAAAAAAAGGAGGGGACGCCTGGGTGGCTCAGTTGGTTAAGCAGTTGCCTTCGGTTCAGGTCATGATCCCAGCGTCCTGGGATTGAGTCCCACATTGGGCTCCTTTCTTGGCGGGGAGCCTGCTTCTCCCTCTGCCTCTGCCTGCCTCTCTGTCTGCCTGTGCTCAATCTCTCTCTCTCTAACAAATAAATAAATAAAATCTTTAAAAAAAAAAAAAAAGGAGTACCCAGAAGAAAGTGCATTGTAGAGGAAACATCCACCCTAGAGTAGTCTCAATGGGAGATATTTGTGGAGCATTCAGCCAGCATAGGGGAGGATATGGAAGGGTGTTCGGGGTGCAGTGTGTAGGTAGACAATGGCTAGAAATCAGCAGAAGGTTGATGAGTGGAGGATGCAGCCAGTGTAATGGTAGATGTAATGAAAGATGCATTGCTACAGAGTACAGCCAGCCCAGGGTATAACCCTGTGGGGCATGCCTATTTGGAGGGAGAAACCAGCTTAGGATTTATCAGGATTTGTGTGTGTGAGGGATGCATCCGTCATAGTGTGGGAATTGGCAGGAGGTGAATGGGACCCTGGAGGAAGTCAGCAAATTAGGGGAGTACATTTTAGGAGGTTCATGAATGGAGGATGCATCCAGCCTAGAGAAAGACATTAATGAAGAGGCATGCATTGAGGGATCATCTGTTCTAAGGAGAGGAATCTGTAGGAAGTACATAGGTGGAAAGGGCATGCATCCTAGGAAAGGACACAGCAGGTGTGTAGGGGTGCAGGGTACAGTGAGCCAAGTGGAAGATCTGGCAGGAGAGGAGGACTCAACAGGGAGTACTTGAGTGTATGGAGCTTTTAGCTTAGGGAAGAAGTAAAGGGATGTACATGAATGGTGGGTGGACCCATGCTATAGAAGGTTCTGGCAGGAGGTACATGGTTGGAAAGAACATCTCACCTAGGAGAGATCTCCCAGTGATGTGCTATAGTGGAGGAGTCAGTCAGCCTCAGGCAGGACATGGCAGGAGATGCATGAGTGTAAGGTACAGCTAGCTTAAGTTAGAATTGGCAAGAAATCAAGCATTCAACCCATTGGAAGATGTGACAGAAGGTACATTGGTATAGCATTTAGCAAGCTTAGAAGGTGACCATTATGAAATGCCTGGTAGAGGGTGAACTCAGACTAAGGGAGGATGATGGGTCATCCATGGATGGAGAGAACATTCAGCATAGGGGGAAAAAGTCCAGACGTGAATGAAAAGAGTGAGCATCCAGCTTAGAGAAAATATTGGCAGGTTGTACATTAGAGAATGGAGGATGCAACCTATGGTAGTACCATTCATACAGTGTGTGCTTGGAAGGAGAATCCAGACTAGGGTAAGACCAACAGGAGATGCGTGGATGGAGGAAACACCCATCCTAACAGAGGATATACCAGTAGGTGTAGTACTGGAAGGTACAGATATCATAAGGGAAAAACTTTGGTAAAAAAAAAAAAAAATGTGTGACTGGGGCATGTAGATGTGTACGTGGAGGTTACAGGCAACCTAAGAAGGTGGCAGGAAGTGCATGATTAGGACATGTGGACAGTCAAGGGGGAAAATCCAACAATAAGTACATAGGTTGAGAGTGCAAGAATACTAGAATGGAACTTGGCAGCATATACTTCAATGTACAGTGAAACTAGCCAAAGTAGTTACGTGGATGAAGCTAGCATGTAGCCAAGTGGAGTCACTGAAGGGAGTTATATGTGTAGGTTTGGCCTCATTTGGGGGAAGATCCAGCAGAAGTGTGGAGGGAGCATCCAGGTTAAGGGTGGTCTTGGCAGGTGTATGTGTGGAGGGTTGAAGCTGCCTGTAGGGTAGGGATATAGAAGGTGGTATATGGCTGCATGGTGCAGTCATCCTAGGACTTGCCTGAAATGAATGCAGAGATAGAGGGGAGGATATGACAGAAACTGTATGTGTGTTGAATGCAGCCAGCCCAGAGAAGGTCCTATAGGAAATGCATGGTTGGAGGCTACAGCAAGTTGTGTCAGTGGCAGTGGGTGGATTGGTTGAGGGAGTATCCAGTCTAGGGCAGTATTCAGCAGACACTGAATGGGGAAATTGTGCAGAAAGCTTATGGGAGAATCCTGCTGTAAGTGAATGCATGGAGGGACTATCCAGCTTAGGGAAGGACTAAGCAGGTGTTGTGTGAGTAGAGAGAGCATCCAGTCTTGGGGAGGGCATGGCTTAAGTTGCATGGTTGCAGAGTGTAGCCAGCCTCTTGGAGGACCTGTTAGAAACTGCAAGGGTGGAAATTGTAGCCAGATTCCTACATGGAAGAAAGAACATGGGTGGAGAGTGCAGCTAGCTGGGGGGAGAGCATAATACAAAGTATGTAGGTGGATGGAGTATCCATCCTATTTGAGAACTCTGTAGGAGGTTCATGGGTGGAACATGCAACCAACCTAGGTCAGGACTAGTTATATGGTAAATGAATGTGGCATGAAGCCATCCTAAGTTAGGACTCCAGAGGAAGAAATATTTATTCCATGAAGAATCATGGCATGACATCCATTAGTGGTAGGAGTATCCATTCTAGGGGAGGGACATGGCTAAAGATGCATGGATATATGTTTCAGCCATCTCACATGAGGAAATGGCAGGTAGTGCACAAATGCAGAATGCAGCTAGTCTAGAGGAGGGTCCTGCAGCATGTTTGTTAGTGTATGGTGCAGCCTGCCTAGGGGAGGATTCAGACGGAGGTATATATGTGGAAGGAGCATTCCTCCAAAGGTAGATGTAGTAGGCTATTCATGGATAGGGGGATGATCCTGCCAGTTTAGCAGACAGCCCAGCAGAAAGTACACAGGAGAAGAATACAGGTTAGAGGAACACCTTAAAGGTGTACATGGGTAAAAGGAACATCTAGACTAGGGGAGGACTTGGCAGGTAGTAGAAAATGGAGTGTGCATTGATCATAGAGGAGAACATGGTTGACATCCATTGGTGCAGGGGACAGCCCTGTTAGGGGAAGACTCAACATGAGGTACATAAGGTTTTGGCTTCAATATGAGGTACATGAGGTTTTGGCTTTTGAGCCTAGGGGAAGACTAGGAGGACATCCATGAATGGATGAAGCAGTCATCCTAGGACAGGATCAGGTAGGAATTGGATGGGTAGTAGAACTAGCCAGCCTATGGAGGACTCTGTTGGTAGTGCATAGATGGAGTGTGCAACCATCATAGGGAGGATATGGAGGTAGTTTCCTGATTTCAGGTTGTGGCCAGCCTAAGGGTTGAGTTGGCAGGTGGTATATGGTGGACAGTTCTCTTAGTCTATTAGAAGACATGGATGGGGGTGCATGGATGCATGGTCCAACCATCCCAATTTATGACCCAGAAGGAAGTGTCTGGGCAGAGAGAATATTCAGCTTAGGGAGATTGGCGGGAGGTGAATGGTTAGAAGAAGCATAGAGCCAAAAGGAGGACTTGGTAGAGATGCTTATGTGGAGCATCTAGCCAGCCTATTGTAGGTTCTGACCTGAAGCTTTTGAGTGGAAGGAACATCTAGCTTAGGTGAGTGCTCTGTAGTAAGTGCATGAATGGATGGAATATCAAGGCTAGGGGAGGACTTCCATGGTTAGGCAGTGCAGGTAGATTTCTGATTGTCAAAAATAAAAATAAATGCACTTCTAGGCATTGTTAATGAAAGAACTGCAAGAGTCTGTTGTATCAGGGGGACCCTCACAGCCTAAGGCAGGAACATCTTATGGAAGCGGTGGATGAGCAAATCTTTTACATGAGAGACACTGGATGTGGAAAGAGAAAGCAGGGTGATAAACACAGGAGAGTTCTAGAAACCCAGTGAACTGCGTCAAACATTACAATAACAGGAAAGTCAAGGCAGAGAATGTTGTTTTTTTTCCTTAGGCACATAAGGCTGGGGTCTGGGCCTGAGAAGGCGAAAAAGTGTGGAAGTTCACTTAAAGAGTTTAAGGTCAGTCTGTCTTATTCAAGCCAGCCTAAGGTTATGTCAAGTACAATGCATGATCAGAGAGACTGTCCCTGGGCAACTCAAGGGTAAGGGAAGTCTGAAGTAGGGAACAGGTGAGTGAAATAGTCATCAGGTCCAGAGTGCACTCAATGCTGTTTGTGGAGAACCAGTTGTGCCCTCTGTTGGACATGCTGCTTAAATGGTAGGTGCCGAATGGCTCTGTTGTTGAGGCATTTGATTAAGGGGATACATATAAGAATAAATAGAAGGAGGTAGGTAACAATTAGTGGTTGAGTAAGAGATTAAAACCAGGACTTTACATTAGAAGGCAACCTTTCTAATGGATTCCAGAACATGGATGAAGAGCATTTTAGGTTGGTGGTGTGAGGGCAGGTGTGGTAGTGCAGTCAATGTCCCAGTTTGTGGTCTGAATATTTAGTGATGACACAGATGTCAGAGATGTTCTAAGGAACATACTAATAGCAGTTACTTCCAACTACTATGTAAGTGTGCCCTGGGGAAGCCAGATCATTTCTGTGATTGTGAAGGACTGCTTGTTAGTGTTCTTCAAATCCTATGATGATGATGGTAGTGTAGGTGAGATGTCCACAGTTGTTGTTACCTCCTGGAAAAAAGCATGGGAAATTAGGGGATTTCAGTTAACTTTGCATGTGGCATACACAGTGGTGGTCCAAGGAATAAGGGTGGTCCACTCATTATCAAGGATTTTAGGGTAAGCTTTCCAATTTTAGTCACATGTGTTTGCTTTGATTTTGGGACCTTCCTCCAAACCTCATGGGGGGGAAAAAAAAGAAGGACACATTTTGGAACTGGAACCAAGCTTAAGACTGTAACACATTTTGGGGTGCCTGGGTGGCTCAGTGGGTTAAAGCCTCTGCCTTCGGCTCAGGTCATGATCCCGGGGTCATGGGATCGAGTCCCGCATGGGGCTCTCTGCTTGGCAGGGAGCCTGCTTCCTCCTCTCTCTCTCTCCGCCTGCCTCTCTGCCTGCTTGTGATCTCTGTCAAAATAAATAAATAAAAATCTTAAAAAAAAAAAAAAAGACTGTAACACATTTTGTCCCTTTTAGATTGTTCAGATCATCTGGAGCCTGAAAAACCAAAATCAGAGGTCACATAAAAGTTAATATGAAAGAAAAAGACTGTCTCATTAAAGATTTAGGAAAGGTAGGGGCACCTGTGTGACTGTCGGTTAAATGTCTGACTCTTGATTTTGGCTCAGGTCATGATCTCAGAGTTGTAAGATCGAGAACCAAGTTGGGCTCCACGCTGGGCTAGAACCTGCTTAAGAGTCTGTCTCTTCCTCTCCTTCTGCCTTCCCCCCTTCCCTGCCAGCTCATGTTTTTTCTTTCTTAAAAAAAAAAAAAAGGTAAAGGCAAAGATTGAATAAGGACCAAAAAGCCTTGGTAGCAGGATCAAATTTATTTAGCAGGGATGATACCAACAAGTGAAAAATTCATCTCGCTGGGGGCCACCCTGGAATCATGGGGTTATTTGTCCTATGGATTTGCATTTTTGTCTTTATTGGAACTCTTAAGACAGAGACTTAGATTATCTGTTGGGGAAGAAGGAAGTCCTGAATTTCGTGTTCACAGGAAGGACAATCCCAAACACAAAGTGAAGTTACTTTATTTGGGTCAGGGTCAATTAGAGACATATAGAAAGGCAGAGAGTATATATTCTGTTTGCCCCTGGGGGTAGTGTAAATATTGGGATTGGGAACTCCGGGAGTCTTGTTCTAACATCTTGGCTAGAAGCTGACTACTATTTTTTTCATCATTCTTGAGAAAGTTGCCTAAGTCATGATATCATCTGTTTCTCTATATTCTTAGAGGAGTATATTTAAGGTTCCAAGTCATAGTGGATTCATGCAGAATACAGATCTTGCTTGACTTTATGATGGGATTATGTTCAGATAAGCCCATCATAAATAGAAGTTATTGTAAGTGAAAAGTGCATTTGATACACCTAACTTACTGAACATCATAGCTTAACTTAGCCTGCCTTAAACATGCTCAGAACACTTATTATTAAAACCTATTTTAGGATGAAGTGTTGACTATCTCGTGTAATTTATTCAATACTACACTGAACGTGAAAAACAATTGTTGTGTGGTTACCCATATGGTTATCATATGGTTGTCAGTGCATTGGTTGTTTACCCTTGGCTGACTGGTAGCTTTGGCTCACTGCTGCCCAGCATCATAACTGAGTATCATACTGCATATTGTTAGTCCAGGAAAATACCACAGTTCGAAATCCAAAGTGTGTTTTTTACTAAATACATGTTGCTTTCATGCTATCATAAAGTCAAAAAATTTTAAGTTGAGCCATCATAAGTGGGGGACCATCTGTACATATTATATTTTTAAGTTGAGGATTATAAATCCAGGGTTTGATTCCCTGAAGTTTGGTTGTATTAGTAGTTATGAGAAGGGCTGTATAAGATTCTTTCCATCGAGGTTCAAGATTAATCTTTGGGTGATGTATTTCCAAAAGATTTTATCCTCTAATTGAAGACTGTGAAGTGGATAGAACGACACATCAGAAGGGAAGGCAGTCTTAAACCCTTGGCAATAAGTGAGAGTATACTTAATAAGTCCTTTATAGTACATAAGGACATCTGGCTATATTACGTTGAATTATTGAGTGTCCAGGTAGAATAAGAAATTCTCATGGGCCTTCCAGTTGTTATTTCATAAGAAGCTACATTAATTTTCTGTGTCTGCTGTAACAAATTACCACAATCTTGGTGGCTTGAAATAAGAGAAATATGTTATCTCAGAGCGCTGAAGGCCAACAGTCTGAATCAAAGTGTCAGCAGGGTTGTGATCTCTCCAGAGGCTATGTAGAGAACCTGTATCTTGCTTCCTCTAGCTTCTGGTGGATGCCTGCATTTCTGGTCCTTTAGCTGCTTCATTCCAGTCTCAGCCTCTGTTTTTTCATTACCTTGTTGTGTGTGTGCATGAATATGTGCATCTGTGTGTGTGTGTTCTGTTCTGTTTCTGTGAAATCTCCCTCTGCCTCTGTCTTGTAAGGACAGACGTGATGGCACTTAGGGCCCACCTGGGTGGTATAGGGCAATTTCTTTATCTCAAGATCCTTAACTTACTCTCCTCTGCACTGACTCTTTTTTCAAGTAAACAAATGTTACAGGGATCAGGACTTGATATCTTAGCCATTATTTAACTTACTATAGGAGCCAATCAGTGTGAGTTAGTAGAAGAGTGATCTAAGAATCATAAAGGCTAAAGGAAGAACATTGGGCCAGGGAAGATTTATTTAATTGATAATATAGCTAATTTGAGGTTAGCATTTTGTTCAAACTTTTAACATTCCTGGAGGATTGGGCATGATAAGGACAGTAGAGCTTCACTGAAAGGAACAATACAGGGGTGCCTGGGTGTTTCAGTCTGTTAAGCATCTAACTCTTGATCTCAGCTCAGGTCTTAATCTTGGGGTTTTGAGTTCCAGCCTGGCATTGGGCTCTACATGAACCTACGTTTGGAAAAAAAAATTTTTTTTTTTAATTTATTTACTTGTTAGAGAGAGAGAGCACAGGCAGACAGAGTGGCAGGCAGAGGCAGAGGGAGAAGCAGGCTCCCTGCCAAGCAAGGAGCCCCATGTGGGACTCGATCCCAGGACGCTGGGATCATGACCTGAGCCGAAGGCAGCCGCTTAACCAACTGAGCCACCCAGGCGTCCCTGGAAAAAAATTTTTTTAAAAGGATCAATACATGTTGGCTGTTATGAATCACCCTGCCAGTGATAGGAATTTTTGTATCACAGGAAAAGAAACATGGGCAACCCTAGATAGGGAAGACAGTTTCAAAAAGTACCTCCGTCACTGTGGTTGTAGTGGTTTGTCTGAAAAAGAAGGCTTCTAGCCATCCAGAAAATAAGCATAAATGGTCAGTAGGTAATTTTCACCTTGGGAGTTGGGATACTGGATAAAATCCATTTGTCAATGCATGAAAGGGACATCAGGAACATATTTTTATCCAATGTCTCACATTTATAATCTTTCTTTGTGCTTTTGGCAGATGGGACATGTCAAAGTGATCTGTTCTATAGCTGAAGTAAAATTTACCACCAGTGTTTAGAGAGAAGATATTGCAATGGATTTCTCCTGTGGTGGTCATTTTCTGAAGGTTATGGCCTTGATTTTTCATGCCTATGGAAAGACCAGGGGACTGTGGGTGTCTCCAGAGTATGGTCTAGGTATATAAAATATCTAGTTTGTTCCCATTTAGTTTTCTCTTTATCTGGTGCCAACATTTGTTTTACCTTGAACTATTTAAATAAGGGTTCTGGTAGAAGTTTAGCTACCATAAGACTTGGTGACGTTTTATTAGTGGGGGTATATGTGCCTTTCTGTGTAACTAGCTTTATATGTTTGTCAACTAGTGTGTTACCCTTAGATTCAGGTGTCTCATTTGAGGTATGAGTCTGAATCTTAAGAATTTTTGACTGTTAGCTTACCAGTGGACCATTTTTTATGGGTGCCTGCAGTTGTTATAAATTCCATTTCCATAACATTCTAAGGTCATGTGTAATACCAAAAGCATGCCTGCTGTCAGTGTACTAACCTTTTTGTCTTGGGTAAATAACAGACTTGTGTAAGAACAGTGAATTTGGCTACCTCAACTGATTTGGCTCTTGTAAAGGGCCAGCTTTCAATTGTTAAATAAAGTCTGTGCTGGCGTGGGCAACCAGAAATGTACTTAATTTCCTCAGAAATACATTTATCTACAAATAGTGAAAGGCAGGGGACAAGTAGAAGTATTCTAGAGAGATCTTGATAAGGAAGGAAAGAGACTGAGTGGCATGTACGTAGTTGTTGGGTTGTCCATTAATAGGAAGAGATAGAAGAATATAACAAGGTTGGGGGTTTGGCATCTATGAATAGTAACTTGGGAAGGATATAGTGGTAAGATTTTGTAAGAGGTAAGTCTGGATGTGGAGAATTGTCAAATATTTTCAGTGAGGAACAGAGTTTGGATATCACGAGGTACATTAAGTTCTAGAGGGTATCCTAAACCATCTCGGCACCAGCTTGAAAGCATAGGTAGCTGTGGTGGCTATCCCTAGACAGGGAGCCACTGGATCTAAAGTCAGGTTAATGTAATTGATGGGGCAATGGATTCTGTTGTGTTATGGGATGGTCTCATGAAGGGTATCCTTTCCTCTAATAGAAAAAGGTGGAAAGTAGTTAGCCCTAAGTTACGTGCAGAGGCAACAGCAGTTGGAGGGTCTGGAAGTCCATGTGAAGGTAGGAGATTCCTATTGAAGGATCTCTGGAGTGATTTTCCTTTGTCACGTTATGTACTGGACAGACAATAGAAAGAAATTCGGGGCCCGTACCCAACAGTATCCAGTTTATGCCCCCAAACCATAATCTGCCTTTTTGTTTTATGTAGGGGATACTCAGGAATAGTGGAGATGTGCTGTGGAGGTGATGTTTTGTCTTCATGGGAAATGCCATGCCTATGGTAAAGTATCTGAGGGTTACAGAGTTTCATCTTATCTCTAGATAATTTATGACCTTTTTTGAATAAGGTCTGGCGTAAATATTAAAGTGTCCATGATGGAATGATCAAAATTATAAACGTATAACAGAAGGTCACTGACATAGTAGATCTGAGTAGATTTTCTAGGAAACATGAGGTTATTAAGATTTACACTGAGAACAAGAAACATGGGTAGGGGCTTCAGTGATAACTTGAGGTATAAACTGTCCATGTATACTGCTAATATTGCCAAGTAAAAGAAGACAAATGTTGAGAGTTGAAAAATGCAGTACATAGATCTAAAATAGATTTGGGAGTAAAGGGAATTGAGGTTTAATAATCTTGTTGTGTCCTGTATATCTTGGACTAGCCCATATTGTTTTTCCATTTTTTAAAAATAGCATAGAAGTGTTACAGGGTCTAGAGGTTGGTATGAATAATATATCAACTAAGAGTTCCTGGTTGATGTGCTCTGGATTTAAGGGATATTATATCAGTCTTGGAAGTGGTATGGAAGGATTGTGTGCCATCTTTAAGGTCCTGCATGTAAAATTTGGCCAATATAAGTAGGTCCAGAGTTCCAAAGGCTTCAAAAATGTGAGAAAGCATTTTAGTTATTTTGGAGTTTAGGGGAGTCCTTGAAAGTTAAGGAATGCAAGGAAAGCAGTATGATCTGTGAGAGCTATGAGGAAGCAAAAGTGTATATTAAGAAGAAGTAGAGGTGCACCTGGGTAGCTCAGTCAGTTAAGCATCTGCTTTCAGCTCAGGTCATGATCCCAGGCTTCTGGGATCAAGCCCTGCAGTGGGCTCCCTTTTCAGTGGGGAGCCTGCTTCTTCCTCTCCCTCTGCCTGCAGCTCCCTCTGCTTGTTCTTGCTTTCTCTCTTTGTCAAATGAATAAATAAAAAAATTTTTTAAGAAAAAAGAAGGAATACGGAATTTTATAGTGAATTATTTGAAGGGAAGAACTTATGTGAATGTTCCAGATGGAGAGAAGGTCTCTTTCCAAGAGGTTAACTGGTATGATCCTGCTAAGGAGAAAGCTGTGTTATGAGTATAGACACCCAAATGAGATGTTTAGTGGTTGGTATAGTGGCAAGTTGTGCTGCGGGTGGTCTGATTCCATCACAGAAACATTTTGTTTATTCTGAGGAAGGGTTGTAGGAAAATTGGAGATGTTTATGATGGAGAACAAAGCCTTTGTGTCCACTAAGAGCTGGTTGAATTTCCATTTATAGTCTAGTGGTTACCTAGTGGGTAGGGATATCATTCCACCTAAATTAGGATTCAGCAGGAGGTGCACACCTATAGGGTGCAGCCAGTCTAAGCAAGGAAGTTCATGTGTGTAAGAGTTTGCAGCCTATGGGAGGACTCTAAAATAGGTGCATGGATAAAGACTATAGCCAGACTAATGGAGGTTGGAGAAGGAGATGCATGAGTAGATAGAGCATCCAGTCCAGGAGAGGATATTTCAGGAAGTATATTGGTGGAATGTGCAGCCAGCCTAGGAGAGGATTCAGTAGGATATGCCTAGAAGGAAGGAACATCCAACATGGGAGAGGACACGTTGGGTGGTGCATGAATGGAAGGTACAGCCATCATAGGGAAGCATATGGTAGAGGTGTATTGGTGTGGGGTGCAGCCCATCTAGGGTTACACCTGGCGGGAGGTATGTAGGTAGAGATCATCCAGTCTTGGGAAGGACTTGGCAGGAGGTGGAGTATGTGGCCAGATTAGCGTAGGACCCAGCAGGAAATACTTGAGAGGAGAGCACAAACAACCTGTTCATAGGATATTGAAGAAAGTGCCTGGTGAATAGAGCCAGCCCAGGATATATCTGGAAAAGAGGACTTAGGTGGAGAGAGCACTCAGGATTGTAGATGATGCGGTGATAGAGACATTCAAAGAGGGAGTATCCTGTCTCAAAGAAGACCTAGCTGGAGGTTCTTAGGGTTGAATGCATCCAGACTAGGGGAGGAAACTGTGGTTGGAATGTTTGTGTCCTCCAAAATTTACGTGTTGAAATCCTAATGCCCAATGTGATGATATTAGTAGGTGGGGCCTTTAGGAGGTGTTTAAGCCATAAGGGTGGAGCCCTCATGAGTGGAATTAGTGTCTTACAAAAGGGGCTCCAGCAGGATCCTTTGTGCTTCTGCCTTGTGAGCATACAGTGAGATGTCTGTGACCCAGAAAAGGGCCCTCATCTGACCATAGCTATGCCATGATATTGTACTTCCAGCCCCCATGACTGTGAGCAGTGAATTTCTGTTATTTATAAGCTACCCTGTTGTTGTTGGTTTGTTTTTTTTTTATAGCAGCCTGAATAGACTAAGACAGAGGACTGGGAGGAAAGTGCATGGATGGAGGATTCAACCAGTTGTGACGAGGTGCAGGCAAGGATATGACAGTAGGTGCATAGGTGAAGAAAGGATGTGAGCTGGGGATAGACTCTACAGGATGTGCATAGACATAGGTTGCAGCCAGCTTAATGTACTTTCTGACAAGAAGTAAACGGATGGAGGAAAAATTCAGTCTAAAGGGGGATTCAACTGGAATGCATAAGTTGATGCAATCAGCCTAGGAGAGTTCCAACAAGAAGTACATAGATGAAGGGTGCAGGCAACCGATCAGAAATGGCAGGAACTACATGATTGGAAGGAATAGCCAAGCTAGAAGAGTATTCTGTAGGAAGTTCAGGTTAGAGAGTATAAGCTAGAAAGAGAAGGACATGGTAGGTGGTACATTGGTGCAGAGTACAACCAGCTTTGTGGAGGACTTTGCAAGATGTTCTTGGGTGCAGGGCTAAATTAGTCTAGTCCAAGGGTGCAGCCAGAGTAGGTAGGACGTGGCCACTGGTGCAAGAATTCTGGATAAAGGTGATGTGTGAGGGATCTGGAAGGAGGTGACGACAGCCTTGGGAATGACTGGGTAGAATGTGAATGGATGGAATGGCAGGAGGTGCATGAGTGTTTGGTCCTCAGTCTAGAGAAGAATCTACCAGGAACGTCAAGAGTAAAGGAAGTGTCCCACCTAAGGCTGAATTCAGCAGAAGAGCATGAATATAGAGGGAAGCCAGCCTTGAGGAGTCACCAGTAGGCACTTGGGTGAATATGAATGCTTGTAACAATGCTACCTATTAATAAAAGTGACAGTATAATATTTAATAAACACAATATTTAAGTAAACACAAATCCTTAATATTATTAGAAATGTATGGTATCTGTCTATTTTTTTTAGAAGATTTTATTTATTTATTTGACAGAGATCACAAGTAGGCAGAGAGGCAGGCAGAGAGAGAGGAGGAAGCAGGCTCCCTGCTGAGCAGAGAGCCCAATGCAGGGCTCGATCCCAGGACCCCGAGATCATGACCCAAGCCGAAAGCAGAGGCTTTAAGCCACTGAGCCACCCAGGCATCCTGGTATTTGTCTATTTTAAGGAGCATAATTAGGGTATGTAAATTAGAAATAAAATATACAGTATTTTGGTGAGATAAGAAATCTGTTTTTGAACAAATTACCAAATGGGATGAAGAGTGAACTTTCACAGCCTTTTACTAAGAGCAACTTAGTTCTTAGCAACTTAATTCTAGCAACTTACTTCTCTTTTACTAAGAGAAGTCCTCCAAGGAAACGTCATCTTTACAGAGAGGAAGCTGAATTCTAGGTTTACATTACTGTAATATTTGATTCTAAGGGAACCATAAGCTTATTTTTATAATTTATGAATAAGCCCATCAAAATGGAGACAGATTTTGCAAAATTTTAACACAGATTCATGGTTTTTTTTTTTTTATATTAGCTTGTCTGGAACTTTCTTCAAGCTGCAAAACCTTATTACTGTGATAATAAAAGATTGTTTGAATAATGGTTCAACTTTATTAAAAATAAATTTCTATTTTTATAATATTAATAACTAGAAGTAATGCTACTGTGCTTAATCAGTAAACCTGTATAAGTTTAGGAAAAACATACCCAGGTAGAAAAAAATGTTTATATTATACTTGACACTGATAAATCAGAGAAGACAGTTGTTTTTATTAAAAACTAAAGATTAGGGACGCCTGGGTGGCTCAGTTGGTTGAGCGGCTGCCTTCGGCTCGGGTCATGATCCCAGCGTCCTGGGATCGAGTCCCACATCGGGCTCCTTGCTCGGCAGGGAGCCTGCTTCTCCCTCTGCCTCTGCCTACCACTCTATCTGCCTGTGCTCGCTCTCTCTCTCTCTCTCTGACAAAAACAAAACAAAACAAAACAAAAAAACCACTAAAGATTAAAGTATCCCTGATTTTCACCAAATATTTAAATTATATGAGTTTAAATTACTTTAAAATATTTTAATTCCAATATAGTTAGTAACAGTATTATTAGTTTCAGGTATACAGTATAGTGATTGAACAATTCCATCAATCACCTGGTGGCTCATCACCAGTGCACTCCTTAATCCCTATCACCTATTTAAGCTTTACTCCACCCACCTCCCCTCTGGTAACCACTATTTGTTCTCAAGAGTCTGTTTCTTGCCTTGTCTTTCTCCCCCTCTCTCTTTTTCCCCTTGCTCATTTTTTTTAAGTCCACATAGGAGTCAGATCATATGGTATTTGTCTTTCTCTGACTTATTTCACTTTGAATTTAAATGCTTTTTAAAAAATTTTTTTTAATTTTTATTTATTTGTTAGAGAGAGAGCGCGCGAGCACAGGCAGACAGAGTGGCAAGCAGAGGCAGAGGGAGAAGCAGGCTCCCTGCCGAGCAAGGAGCCCGATGTGGGACTCAATCCCAGGATGCTGGGATCATGACCCGAGCCAAAGGCAGCCGCTTAACCAGCTGAGCCACCCAGGTGTCCCTGAATTTAAATTCTTGAAATGAATGTTAGTTTCTACGAGAATATTTTTGTTAATTAAACACATTAAAGGGTCAGAAATTTAATTTCATTATTTTCAGGGTATTTGAGTAATATTCAGTTTATGTAAGTAATTATTTATCTAGATACCCAGTCAGAGTAGAGCGCCTTTAATTTCTGAGAATTTATAATCTAATGTATTAGTATTAGTACCATGTGGAGGTAGGAAAACTCTATATACTCACAAAATCAGTGATGAAGGCATTTCTGATTACAGACACATAGATGTACAGGCACAGAAGATAGAGCTTGTATCCTCAATTCTACAGTTTCATCCATGGGTCAAGTATGAACACAGAAACAGTAAACCTCCCTGGTACAGACACAAAGGAGGTGTTCTCCTCCCAGGGGGCATGACATTCTGAGTTGATTTGTGCGAAAAATAGACAAACAAAAAGACTGACAAACCAGATTCTCTGTTGTCTCTCACCCAGCGGGGACCAGATCTCTACAAACCATCAATTTATTTAGAAAGATCCCAGATGGTCAGACCATAAATACAAATTCTCACCACATGACCAAGCAATTGCACTTTTAGGTATATACACAAGAAAATCAAAGCCAGATGTTAACACAAAATCTTACACACAAATCCTTGAGGCAGCATTATTTATAATAGCCAAAATGTTGGAAACAGCCTACATGTCTATCAACTGATAAATGGATAAACAAAATGTGATCTATGTATACAATGGATTATTCCCCAGCCATAAAAATAAATTACGTTCTGACATATGCTATAATGTGGACAAACCTTGAAAACATGCCAAGTGAAAGAAGCCAGGTACAAAATGTCTCACGTGAGTCCATTTATATTAATATCTAGAACAGGCAAACCTATATAGACAGAAAGTAGATTGGCTGCCAGGGGCAGGGAATAACTTACAGGCTAAAAATGAAACAAAAACAAAACAGAAACACCAAACAAGTAGAGAAGAAAACAAATTGTAAAGAGTTAACAGTGTACTAATTGGTGCATTGGAGTCATGTTGAGGAGCCAAGAAAAGACATGCCTGGGATTTAAGTGTTCATATGGGCCACTTCTCTGTCATGGAAGTTTACCTGGGTCTGGTAGATGAGACAATTGGACATATAGTGTTTTCTTCTAAAACAGTTAAAGATAATTATGAAAGTATAAGATCATGACACTCATTCAGATGTGAACACATGTTAAAGCATTTTGTCACATGAGCAAATTGGCAGATATTATAACTTGTTCACAAGAGAATCCAAAGCACAGAAACAGGAATATTAATCAGGAATAGTGAGATGAAAACATACATGGAGGCAAACTTGGTTTGATTACCATGTGCGAGAGGAATTGTTTGAGCCTATGCTGGAGGTTGTGCATATCGGTGACCTACAACTTAAAAAGGAATATAAAAGAGCTCAAAGATAACATAAGGCTAGAATACCTGGAGTGGTATCCTATAGCCAAGGAAACATTTTTCACTCAAACCTGTCTTGCTAGAATACCACCATCAGGTAGAATGTTAAAGTTCCCTCATACAGAGGTTCAACACGGAGACCAGGTTTCCATCATAGACGTTTCTAGGCGGGTCCTGATCAGGGCCCAGTGTCATCAATGACATCACAATGTCGGAGTTGTCATAAAGGCAGCTCCGGGGCCAGTGAGGGGCACAGTGGGCAGGAGCGAGCACTGGTATCCTGACAGACCCAGGTCTCTGGCACCATCAGGCTGGGCTGATCAGGGCCAAACCCAGCTACCATCATGACTGGGAGAAGAAGCCCCTGGCACTATCATAGACATAGGAGGCACAGTGTGTCCCGCTCCATGAGAGCTGAGCTCCAATTCCCGGTTAGCCGCGTGGACCGCCTCCTGAGAGAGGGTCGCTACGCTCAGCGCCTGAGCTCATCGACACCGGTCTTCCTCACTGGCGTTCTCGAGTACCTGACGGCCAACATCCTCGAGCTGGCGGGCCAGGAGGCCCGCAACAACCACAAGATGCGCATCACCCCAGAGCACGTGCAGAGGGCCCTGGGCAACCACCAGCACCTGAGCCGCCTCTTTGAGGACAGCAGCCGCCCTCAGGTGGAGAGTGTGCCCCAGCCCAGGAAATGGTGCGGCCTGGGCCCGAGAGCCAACAGCCTCATCTAGTTCCCAGCGCTGCGCACGGATGAGGGAGGCCTGCTTTCCTGTCAGCAAAAGCCATTAAAGGACTTAAGATCCAGTGCAATTTTTCGGATGGTGTCTGTTTCTGTGCTCCTGAGTGGGAGGTGTGTGTGGGATGTCCAGGAGGAGATCTCCCACGGGGAGTGGAGGGTGGAAGGGGCGGGTGGTGTGGGAAGCTGGAGTCCAGCATTGCAGGGAGCAGTTTCTCTGGGGACAGTGTTTGTGGGCGGGGGTGGTGTGTGGCCATGGAGGGAGTGGCCGCTTGTGGGGGAAAGACTGTCTCCCTGGCTCGGAGCAAGTCAACGCCTCCCAGGAGGTTGGCTGGGGGACGGGGGGGGGGGGGGGGACAAGGGGGCCCCGGGGCATGTCGAATTCCCAGAACGGTGGCGATACCCGGGGAGGGGCTGAAGGCTTTCTTCGTGATGGGGGGAAGGTGTGGAAGTCAGGAGGAGACGGCAGTGGAGGTGGGAGAGAGGGTGGCGTCGCAGTTGGCCTGAACCTGACGGGGCAGGGGTTTCCATGAAGATGGGGGAGCATCTTCCTATCTTTCCTATGCCTAGGAGCCATGCTGGGGCTGGTTTCATTCGTTTATACCCGGCCTCATTCCAAAAAAGGACTTGAGACACGGATTATTAGTGCCGTGATGCTCTGTGGAGTACATCCTTCTTTCCTCTCTTGTGGACACTGGTAAATTAAGTGGATATATAAAAATATATAAATTAAGTGGATATATATATCCACTATATATATACACACATACATACATACATACATACTACTCTTTGGCCTAAAACAGGCAATTCAACGATTTCTTAATAGCTGCATGTTTCCCTCCTCACCCACCCTCTGCCTCTTTCCACCATCTATCCAAGTGTTGAGTTGGCGTTGCCTTTGCCTACTTCCCAGGAGTGTCCTGACAATAAAAGCATCAAGGTTGTGTTTAGAGGCCATTGGAATATGTGCTTGTAGAAATCCAAGGAACGGTTCTTGCTCCGCAATGCCAGTCAGCCCCGTATTTTCAGAAACCTCACTGTCAGGATGTCCACCCCACAAAGTTGTGGTATGTTATGGAGAGCCAGGAAGTCCTCCTAGCCTTAGCCGAGTTCAACAGTTACTCTTCTGTTCATCCGAATAGCCAGCAGGCCTCTCCCAGCAGCTGCAGGTGAGTCTCCTTCCCAGGAGGATCACAGGATAGCACCAGCATCGGCACCCCATCCCTGAAGGGGCGTGTCTTTGCACCCAGCGCATGGTTTCTTGTATTTCAGTGTCCTTCAGCCAACAGGGAGTGCCTCCAGGGTGAGTGATGCTAGGGAATCTATCGTTAGGCTAAGATCTTGGTATGTTGGTTATGTAGCTGAGTTTTAGAAGCTGTTGATTTTAGCTTATGGCAGTGGCTTGTTTTGGCACAAAATAGTCTCCCGGGTCCTTTACCAGAAGGCACAGCTAAGGAGGAATTCATTAAAGGCCAGAGATGTGAGAGTACGTGCATGTCAGTGTAGCAGACCTGTGTGGTCAGGCGGTCACCTCACGGTCCGTTCAGTAGTCACAGGGAATGGTCCCTGTGACACCTGTAGCGAGCCAGGCTTCTTGGGTTTACTCAGACTATCTGATGTCTGAGGTAGGATTTAGAGTTTGAGCCTTAGTGACTTTATGTTGGCGAGCCCTCTGCAGTCACAAGGGCATGGGAGAACCGGGCAGGGCAGTGCCGTCGTCCCTTTAAGAGCTATGCTTCGGCTGTGCTTGTTGGGTTTCCCAGGAAGCATGGAGGCCATGATCAGCAGAGCATGGGTGTAAACGCAGCACCCTGCCACGTCCCCCTCCTACATGGGCACAGGAATCCTACACTCAGGGAGGAAGGCGGGCAGAGACTGACAGTCACTGCCCTTGGGAAAAAATGAGCCACCCGAGTTTTGGCCCTTTGTGCATTTCCAAGAAGTGGGAGGTGGGGGATGGTGGGGAACGGTTAACTCTAGCTTGGGCCCTGGAGAGAGGACACCGCTGATGACTAGTGCCCTGTTGGGAGTGGAGAGCGAAAGCTGGAGTGAGTGGGGATGGTCTGGGAAGGCTGTGGCTGCCAAACGAGGTCTGTGATCAGAGGCAGTATTGGGACAGGCTCGGGTCAGACACGGGTTACCACAGCAGAGAACATAATGTGTGAGAAGAGATGAGCCCAGAAACCAAGCCTGAGGGGAACCTGGAGGGTTGCGTGGCCTTGGGGAGGGTCATGTGGGCTTGGGATTGGCATGAGCACAAGGCCTGGACACTAGGCTGGCCTCTTACTGAGAACAACCTTTGGGAACAGAGGCATTTAAAGGCTTTAAGAAAGATGGATCCTTCCATAAACATCAGTACAGCATTTCTAAAGTATAAGTTACAGAAAGGCAGCTTACAGACCTAATCTGGATAGCAGATGGGCTTGCTAGTCCTACACAGATGTTTTGAAAGAAAATCAATTAGCTGCTAACATTTAATAATCAAGAACTTTTTACCTGAAGAAAGGACTTGGCAGAGGGTGCATTGGTGGAGGCACAGTAAGCCTAGTTGAGAATGTAGCCGGAAGTGCATGGGTGCTGGACACATGCATCCAGGTTAGGTGAAGAATCATCAGGAAGTCCATGGGTGGTGGATGCAGCAACTGTAGGACAGGTATCAGAAGGTGGTTCATGTTTGCAAGGTGTAGCCATCCTGGGGCCTGACGGATTAGAAGGTGAATGGAAGAAGGAGAACCCAGCCTAGAGGAGAATTAGGCAGGAGTTGCAGGAATGGAGGAAATTTCTAGTCTGTGGTAAGACCTAGAAGGCTGTGCATGGTTGAAGGGAGCATCTAGCCTAGAGAAGGACTTTTAGGCTATGTGTTGGTGGGGGGAAACGTTTCAGCCTCATGTAGTAACCAACAACAAGTTCCACCGTGTTGGGTGTAGCCAACATAGGAGATGACCCTGTAAGAAGTCCTTGAATGGGGGCTGGATGTAATCTTGGGTGAGGCTTGGCAGGAAGTGCAAGGGAGGAAGGAGTATTCAGGCTAGGGAAGGACTCAATAAGGCCTAAATAGTAGATGAGCACCCACCTTAGGGACAGACACAGAAGGTGGTGCATGGAAAGAGTTAGCATCTAGTCTGTGGCAGGACTGGATAGGGGGTGCATAGGTGAAATAAACAAAAGGGAGCATCATGTAAGACCTACATGAGTTGAGGATTCCAACGGTTGGGAAAGTATTCAGCAAAAGGTATAAAGATGGAGGGTACAGACAGGCTAAGGGAGGAGCAGACCAGGGTGTATATGGCTGGTAGGAGCATTCAGCCTAGAGGAGTACTTGACCAAAGGTTTATGAGTAGTTGGCTGTGGTAACTTAATAACTATTTTTGATATTCTAGAATTGATGATTTGGCATCATGAAGTCATTGAGCCATGCTAATGGCCCAAAGTTTTTTACATCTCTGTCATCCCAGTGTTCTTGAACATGAAGTAATCTTACTATAAACACTGCAACCACTCACTAGCTTCAGTATGTTTTGCTTCCTGCCTGGTAAGTGATGTCCTTACCTAGCTAATTCTTACTGCATAGTAATGAAGGTCCCAATTCTACTTAAGCCCTCTCACTGCTTCTCCCTGTGAGTGACCCCATGTGGCTCGCTGGGACTTTCTGTCCTTTGGCAAAATGTAAGTAATAAACTCTTCTTTGAAAGGTGATTGTCTCTTACATCTTTTATCTTTATGTGATTAAAACAAATCATGGGTACATTTTAAAACGGTGCAATGAGCAGGGTAGTCTGGTGACTGATGGGGATGACATGCCTCTGGGTTTACTAAGTGTATTTAACAGATAGGAAATACTTTGGGAAGGTGTTGCTGGTGCTTTACTCGCCATTGTGTTGTGCTGTGTCCGTATGGTATTGCAGTGGTTCTGCCATCTAAATCATAGCAGAGCTAAAAAAGCTTAGTCCTCTGTGAGTGGCTATCTAGCTTAGGGTGCTGTTATCTGGGCAAGGTGGTCCCCATCCAACTCCTTACGTGTTTATAATGTGTCTAATCTGGGGGGGAGAGCCTAGGGTAGTTAGCTGTTGTACTGTGTGAAGGTCCTATGAAAGAAACAGAAAGTGGTTACCTCTCTCCCGATATAGTGTGTCTGATCCCCTGAATCTCCATGAGGGCAGAAGTCTGTAGGAACTACTCAACTAAAAGCAATGTCCTTTCTCATAGGTGCTGGGCACATTGGCTTGTCTTGTAGCAGAAAATTGCCCACCTAGAGATATCCTTACACTAAAAAGACCCACTGAAAAGATCCACTGACTAGTCATGTGGTCCAATCTTTTCACAGAGACTGTGGCTCCTTGCAAACACTTTTGTGTCGGTTACAAATTCCTTTGCTATTATCTTTCTTGTTGCTGTATTGCATTTTGTCTCTGAACCCTGTGGGTTATAGGAGTTCATATCCTTAGAGACCCTTGGCACAGCAGTTAATGAAAAAAATGGAAGGATAAGGAACATCTGGTTCCAGCATCTCCAAAATCTCCTGTTGATGTACTCAGTTTAATTAATACTTGTAAAATACCATGAGAACACTCTTGAGTGGTCCTCAGCACCGCAGCATATGAGAAAGCATTAGAAGAAATCAGACAGTGTCACAGTTGCCTTCTTAGAGGTTGATTCTGATCCCTTGGCTATCAACTGGGAAAACTTAGAAAGGCTATTGCTGGTATTTCTTGTAAACACCCAATGGATAAAAACTATGGGGAATGAACAGGAACTTGAGACAAAGACTCAAAACTTTGTAAGGTTAAAAATACAAACTATCTTATAGGACTTTGTGTATATAGAGAGTTCAGGAGAAGGAGGTATACTAGATTCTAAAGGTCTTTACTACTGGCTCCAAGCTCTGGCTCATGGTCTAAGAAATGAGGTACTTAGTGCAAATAACCTAGGACCCCTAAATGCATGCTTTACCCAGAAATGCTCACGTTCTCTGAACAAAGTTTTACGTAGAGTTAGATTGCTCCCTATATACCCTGCCTAGACTCACACCTTTACTCAGTACACCTATCAGACAAGTTCAAAGTGACACTTATGAGCCAGGTCAGAGCAGCCCCCGGACAGTTGCTATGCCAAGTGAGTCCTTCCTACTACTACACTGAATTTTTATGGCCTGGCAATGGGCTCACCTTAGCCTAGCCACAGCCCCTGCTGAGGTTCATAATAAAAGCAAATAGTAGAGGAGGCCAAAGCATTATTACTCAAGATTGGCATGGTTTGGTGGGTTTATTGTTTTGTCAAAAACCCTGACCCTGCAGATAATGAAGCAATTTGAAACGCAGAGTCTGCTCTCCTTGACCCAGAATCCAAAGAACTTTTCCTAAATAAGTCCCTTCCAAGTTGTAAACCTGTCTGATCTTCCTCTGATGGGCTCAGTCCACACATTTAGGGAAGGCCTAGAGGGAATAAATATTCTAGTTGGCTTGAGAGTGACTCACCCAACAATAAGGAGGTTTTAGTTTATCAGAACCAACCACTGGCTGGATCCTCTAGGCAGTTTCCCCCAGCAACCTCCTCTACTGCTGGAAACTTTCTGTTGGGGGAATTACCATTTCCTGAGGCTCCTACCAGCCTCATAACTGTGCAGCCATTTCAAATGCTCAGACTACTCAAGAAGGCATTTCTTCATTTAGGACCTTTTCCTAATTCATAACCAGCCCCTGCTGAGGTACTGTGGAGCTTTCAACCATCATCCCCAGACAGACCTATATATTGGCAACTTAGAGACATGGGCATCCCTCATGAAAAAATTTCAGACCAATTTACCTTTAAACTCCAGCAACTGAAAAATGTGCTTTCATTTGATATGGGAAGTCCTACTCAGCCAGAGGCTGGCATTATCAGTTCCTAGTTCACGGAGTCCTAATGTCCTATGTCTTATTCTGATCTTTGACAGTGACTATCTTTGAGCCCCTTCCCCTAGGGTGATGACAACTCACTAGATTTTGTCCCAATGCCTGGGGACAGCCACACAGAAACTACTCTGATGGTCTATTGGAGCCCATAAAATAACTGACTTTTCCTGGCCCTTTTAGATACTGGGTATAAGTCAGTTTTGGGGGGTAACTCTTCCCTTTTAAAAAAATATGGCAACCCAGGGGCGCCTGGGTGGCTCAGTTGGCTAAGCAACTGCCTTCGGCTCAGGTCACGATCCCAGAGTCCTGGGATT